>JAHPZR010021761.1:5000-15000 GCA_019787425.1 Platygyra sinensis
TTTGCAAAACTGACCGAGGTACTTGAAGGTCGGTACACAAGGGATCGGAGAGCTAAGTTTCTTTCACGACTGGTTTGTTTTTTTTATTCTATTGGAAGGAATTGTTTCACGATCAGTACGTAATAGGTACATGGAAGCAATCAAACTTTGAGTGGAACAAGTCCCTAGGATATGTCCCATCCTGTGGTACGACTTTTTTATCGTCCCCACCTTATTATTCCCGGGCCGTTCCCTCGTGTGTATAACAGAGAATTCCCCACTCGAAATTTTCAAACCATACTGCACCAGAAAGCATTTTAACAGAAAGGCACAACAACTAAGGAAAACTCTTTATTTTTTACTAAAATAAGTTAAATCTTCTTACACATACTCTTAAACACGAACTCTTATTTTGAAGATATATTAAAACTAGACTACGAATAGTCCCTTTTTCGCTTAGTCCGTCGTGCGTAACGCCAAAGTAAGCCGCGAGATAAAAAATGGCCGCGCTAAATCAGGTCCTCGCCCCCAGGATTTTGCGCAGCCACAGAGTGTGTGCAAGTGATGTCATCAAATTCTCAAATCCAAAACTAAAGAGCCACTGAAGGTTTACAACTCTACAGCTCAATAGCGCCCCTCGTTTGAAAACCAGCGCAGTTTAAATGTAGAATTTATGGCGGTGCGTGACATAAAACTAAGATTGAGTTTGTCAAAAAATATACACTTATCTCGTGATTTTTAGCCATTTTAAGAGTTTAGGTGTTAGGAAAAATGCTTGTGTAAATGTTTTTTTGGCTCGGTTCAGAAAATCAGTCGACTAGATAGCCAAAGTTCGGATCCATATCAGTATCTGGGTAACTACGCACCTACCCCTCCCCAAACCCAACATGTTATAATAAGTTAATAAGATAGTGTTACTGTTGGGTTAGGGGAGGGGTAGGTGCGCAGTTGCCCAGATAATGATATTGATCCCAAAGTTCCAGATGTTTACACTGTTTACACTATTTTGGCGGCTCCATACTAAGCTCTATAGTTTTGCGCGGAACATTCCGACAAATATCTCAACTTTGAGACAACGCACACACCTTAAACTCGGAGAGCTGTCTTCTCTATTCTTATCGTCTATAATATCACAGTCTCTTGACTTTATCCACTGCATGGCTTTTTATTATATTTTTATTGCGTGACAATCTATGTTTTTCTCGCGGTTTACTTTCGCATCACGCACGATGAACTAAGCGAAAGAGGGGATTACTCGTAGTCCAAGTTCTAACATCCTGATGAACAAAGAAACTAAAAGTTAAAGGAAAGTTTTGCTTTGTTGGGAGTGGAGTATACCATACTCTCTGTATGCAAGAATGCCCTTCCGTTTATGTGACCACGGGTTGTTAGAGAGGCAACCTTTTTTAGAAGGGGATGTTGCAATTATTTTTCGGACGCAGTTTAAGGCAAACTGCTCAGTTTCCATGTGAAATAAGGTTAGGTGTTAAACTATAAAAAGCTAAGTTGTTAATCTCTGTAAAAGCTAAATTTGAATCACTCCTTAATTTTAAGACCTGGATAGTTTAGTGAGAGCGTAATTTGCAGAATCTAGAGTACAAATAAATACGTTTACTTTAAAACAACCATTTGTTTACGCTTGACGACTAAATCAGGCGGGCAGTAAAGGAGACAACGGATAAACATTGAAAATCTAACAGAAATTACAACTATGCAGATTGAGATTTTGATGTTTGACCGTAATAGCCTGAGAACTCTCTACAGTTGTAAGACCACGCTGGCTATATGGGCTGCTGAACGGACAGACCGTGATCATTCCCTTAGCTGTCACAGTCCTTGATCGAGTAACTTAGAAAAGTCTTGTCCCAGTTGTTTTCCCTGCTTTCTGTAGCTTGATGTTAAACGTCTCTTTGGACTGAAAGAAATGCAAAGGTGTTACACTGAGACTCCTGACTGTGACCAAAACAAATTCCGTTTTTCCAACAATCACATCACAAGTCCAAGATCAACGTAGTGTAACATCAACGTGACACGAGGCCAAAACAAATTAAAGACCAGGGATAATGCTAATTATAATCCATCAAATCTTTTCGCTGACGCGCGATTGGTCTAAACACGTCACGTGACCGAATATCCTCCAGCTAAAACTGGGGATGTCCGAGATTATTATTCAACAAATTGTAACACTATCCAAATATGGTCATGATGCTCTCGATATCTGTCATCCGTAGGTAACAGATATCCGGCGATATACGTAGCTTCGTACGTGGGAAGAAAAAGTGAAGTGAAAAAATGTCGACAGAAAGGTTTAAAAATGTTACGAGCTTGGAAATCAATTTTGTTATCAATTTGTTGAATAATAAAACAATTATCCTGCTCAATCTCGCGGAATATCGTCTGATTTTAGCCGACTCGGCCTACGGCCTCGTCGGCTAAGTATCAGACGATATTCCGCGCGATATACCCCAATTTTCAAAACTGCGCGCGTTGCGTAAAGATTTGAAGGACAATAAACACGATAGTCTCCATTTGGGGCGAAAATATGCTCGG
Organism: Platygyra sinensis; assembly: GCA_019787425.1. Lineage (NCBI taxonomy): Eukaryota > Metazoa > Cnidaria > Anthozoa > Scleractinia > Merulinidae > Platygyra > Platygyra sinensis. Next base: position 7,530 of record JAHPZR010021761.1, read on the forward strand.
ATATTTGTCCTTGGACATGATCTCAGTGTTCCTAGAAGCGAACAGTTTTCCGAGAGCTACGCTCACGGAAAACTGTGAGCTTCGGGGATATCCAAGCATATTTTTACGCCAAATGGAGACTATTGTTTATATACATTGAGAGGGAGAGTCTAAGCTCTAACTTGATCTACATCTACATAGTGAGTCCTACAAAGTGAGACGCCCATCACTGCAAGATATAAAAAATAAAAAGACGGGAGGGAGATAAAAGACCCAAAAAATGATTATTTAAGCAATAGACCACAAGTTTCTATGGTTTATAGGCTTATAAACCACGCGGGATGTTGGTAGAACACGAGAAGAATTTGTAAATCACGAGCCGCATGCTAGTGATTTACGAATTATTCGAGTCTTCTAGCAACATCCCAAGTGGTTTATAAGCCTGTAAACCATACAAACTTGTGGTCTATTGCTTTTATATAATAATTCAGAAGACGCGAGATTTGTCCATGAGTTTACCGGTACAATAAACCATAGCTGATTGACCAATCGGGGCGCGCGCATTGATTTGGTTATTATATATTATTAGTCAACTTTCATACTCTTTACGATTTCTGATTTTTTGATTGGTTGATTTTTACCACTATCGTGGTGTAATAGCCGTGGTGTAAATTCAATACACCACTGACATTACACCGGGGCTTCTGCTGACTCAAAAATTGACGATTTTTGTTTGCAATGTATTTAATTGGAATAATAAAAATGTTAACGCACTCATTGCTCGTGAATTATCGGGATTTACCTGCACTCGTTCACTAACAATAAACTCGGAATTTTCAATACCGCACTCGGCGGCCTAGTGCGGTATTGAAATTTCTCGTTCATTGTTAGTGAACTCGTGCAGGTAAATCCCGATAATTCACTCGCTGAGTGCGTTAACCTGTAAATATATAATAAATAAATAATTTGCAAAAACATTGCTAGGCAATGAGTTCCATTCTTTAATCGTTCTACAATAAAATGGGTTTCCATAGGCTTCAGCGTTCGGTTTAACTTCAATGAACTTCTGTCGGGTTCGTGTACATTTGCATGTAAATTTTCCACCCAATATTGGTACACTGTCAATAGATATGTGAACCGATGGAAGGAAAATCATCAACTAAGGGATCTCGTTTTGCGATGTGCTACTAATTTCTCGCAAAACAAAAACAGAGAATTTGCTGTTACGAGGAATCGAACGATCGAACGTACTATTGCATGTACTTTGTTGCCATGGTTACTCTGCAATATCTAATGGAGCTACGTTACGGTTGTCTAAATGTTCGTGTTCATTTTCTTCATCCTTGACCATCCTTCCTTTATGGCTTATCTATCTTCCGTGCTTTTCTATCGTATTTTGTACGTGGTCAAAATAACTCTAGCCTTTTCCAGGCTCTCGGTAGTTAGGGACGAGCGAAAACGAGCGAGGAAAAAACGAGGGAGGACTAAGGCGAGGAGCGGCGGGGGAGCTCTCTCCCTTCCTTCCTCGCCTTAGTCCTCCCTCATTTTTTCTCTCGCTCTCCGTTTTTTTCCCTCCCAACTTCCGAGAGCCTGGAACAGGCTAAAATAACTCAAAATACAGTGACTGAGCTCGTTCAAGCAATAGAGCGCGGTTTGCATAACATTTTAGAATTCTCTCAACCCCACGAATGTTTGCTTTAAGAGCTTCATTCCTTTATCGTAAGTTTTGACCTCTGTCTCCGTATATCATCTTAGTAGGAATTTATTTAGGGACTGTACTTTTCTCTGCCATATATAAAGACCCTTTGCATAAATGGCGTCTAAATTTGATTAACAATACTGATACATCCTTAGCCTCACATTCATGTGAAAATTCCTGCGAGGTTAAGAATGTACCAAGTATTGTTATTCAAATTTAGGTGCCATTTATGCAAAGGTCTATAGGATCGATTTCCGCCTCTTTAGCGCTCCATCAATTAAGGATTTCTAATACTTGTGATATTTGAAAGCTAAGGATGGTTAAAGCTGTGTTTACATAGTTGAAAACTATGCAGATGTTTCAATATCATTTGCTGAAGCCAGACAGAGAAGCATCCCGTTACGATTGAACCAAACACGAATTCATAGCCATTCATCAGAAAACATCCCCCGTTATACTTCATAGCCTTTTGACCATGGCGTTTAAAACCAGGTGGACACTGGTTAGCGTGTACTTTCAGCTAGCCGATAAATCTATAAATGCAACATGTTTCATGATCACCTTCGTGAAAAGTTGAAAGGTTTTGGACACAATCTGGCTTTTCGCTTATCGCAGTTTGTAGCTCTTCACATATTTAAAGACACTTGCGTAATTTAGACTGACCGAAAACCACCTTGTGTAGCTCGCCAATGGCGCAGTCGTTTTAGATAAATTCATTGCTTCCTGACCAGAAAACAACTTAGTCCATTAGTCTCTAATGAATTAGCCTGCGAAAACAGCCGTCCTTCTTCGCTCCCGGCCCGAGTGGCGTTTCGCGTTTACCAGGGCTAACGCCTAGTGGGTTTTTCATGGGTTTCACATAGCACTTTAATTTACACTTCAGAGTTAATTCTCTGCTCCACCATTTGTGTTCATATATACACCGGGGTTTAGTTTGTCTGCAACGCAGGCTAGCCTTACCCGGCTTTCGCACAACCCTGCCCAGGCGATTACAGTACAACTCCTCTTCCAACCAAACTAACACTCATTTTACGTGATCATCTCGTTCCAGGGCTCATCGTGATTCAAGCGCATCTTTCAGACCGTCGTTAGCTTCGACCAGCGGTCATGCGGACAGAAGCAAAGGCAGCTATGGCAGGTATTTCAAGTTCTTGTTGCAAACTGAGAGATTCGTAGTCGAGCGAGACTCGAAATTTATTTTTTCATATGGTCATCAACAGGAATGATAGTTTTTGTCAAAATGATTAGGTAAATTAACCACTTTAACGAGTTTGGATAGCTGATGTTTGGAACGTAATCCCTTCTTCAGGGAAAATTGGGTTGTATGCTGATTCGTTCCCAGTCGTGTTGCGCGCTCTTTGAAAACGACTGGGTATGGGTCAGGGTTGTATGTGTGTTTATATAAGGTCGATAGGTGTGATTAGATGAGAGTAGGTAAACACGATTTTAACAGGAAATATGCTATAAAAGCAAACATTCGTGGGGTTGAGAGAATTCTAAAATGTTATGCAAACCGCGCTCTATTGCTTGAACGAGCTCAGTCACTGTATTTTGAGTTATTTTAGCCTGTTCCAGGCTCTCGGAAGTTGGGAGGGAAAAAAACGGAGAGCGAGAGAAAAAATGAGGGAGGACTAAGGCGAGGAAGGAAGGGAGAGAGCTCCCCCGCCGCTCCTCGCCTTAGTCCTCCCTCGTTTTTTCCTCGCTCGTTTTCGCTCGTCCCTAACTACCGAGAGCCTGGAAAAGGCTAGAGTTATTTTGACCACGTACAAAATACGATAGAAAAGCACGGAAGATAGATAAGCCATAAAGGAAGGATGGTCAAGGATGAAGAAAATGAACACGAACATTTAGACAACCGTAACGTAGCTCCATTAGATATTGCAGAGTAACCATGGCAACAAAGTACATGCAATAGTACGTTCGATCGTTCGATTCCTCGTAACAGCAAATTCTCTGTTTTTGTTTTGCGAGAAATTAGTAGCACATCGCAAAACGAGATCCCTTAGTTGATGATTTTCCTTCCATCGGTTCACATATCTATTGACAGTGTACCAATATTGGGTGGAAAATTTACATGCAAATGTACACGAACCCGACAGAAGTTCATTGAAGTTAAACCGAACGCTGAAGCCTATGGAAACCCATTTTATTGTAGAACGATTAAAGAATGGAACTCATTGCCTAGCAATGTTTTTGCAAATTATTTATTTATTATATATTTACAGGTTAACGCACTCAGCGAGTGAATTATCGGGATTTACCTGCACGAGTTCACTAACAATGAACGAGAAATTTCAATACCGCACTAGGCCGCCGAGTGCGGTATTGAAAATTCCGAGTTTATTGTTAGTGAACGAGTGCAGGTAAATCCCGATAATTCACGAGCAATGAGTGCGTTAACATTTTTATTATTCCAATTAAATACATTGCAAACAAAAATCGTCAATTTTTGAGTCAGCAGAAGCCCCGGTGTAATGTCAGTGGTGTATTGAATTTACACCACGGCTATTACACCACGATAGTGGTAAAAATCAACCAATCAAAAAATCAGAAATCGTAAAGAGTATGAAAGTTGACTAATAATATATAATAACCAAATCAATGCGCGCGCCCCGATTGGTCAATCAGCTATGGTTTATTGTACCGGTAAACTCATGGACAAATCTCGCGTCTTCTGAATTATTATATAAAAGCAATAGACCACAAGTTTGTATGGTTTACAGGCTTATAAACCACTTGGGATGTTGCTAGAAGACTCGAATAATTCGTAAATCACTAGCATGCGGCTCGTGATTTACAAATTCTTCTCGTGTTCTACCAACATCCCGCGTGGTTTATAAGCCTATAAACCATAGAAACTTGTGGTCTATTGCTTAAATAATCATTTTTTGGGTCTTTTATCTCCCTCCCGTCTTTTTATTTTTTATATCTTGCAGTGATGGGCGTCTCACTTTGTAGGACTCACTATGTAGATGTAGATCAAGTTAGAGCTTAGACTCTCCCTCTCAATGTATATAAACAATAGTCTCCATTTGGCGTAAAAATATGCTTGGATATCCCCGAAGCTCACAGTTTTCCGTGAGCGTAGCTCTCGGAAAACTGTTCGCTTCTAGGAACACTGAGATCATGTCCAAGGACAAATATCCGAGCATATTTTCGCCCCAAATGGAGACTATCGTGTTTATTGTCCTTCAAATCTTTACGCAACGCGCGCAGTTTTGAAAATTGGGGTATATCGCGCGGAATATCGTCTGATACTTAGCCGACGAGGCCGTAGGCCGAGTCGGCTAAAATCAGACGATATTCCGCGAGATTGAGCAGGATAATTGTTTTATTATTCAACAAATTGATAACAAAATTGATTTCCAAGCTCGTAACATTTTTAAACCTTTCTGTCGACATTTTTTCACTTCACTTTTTCTTCCCACGTACGAAGCTACGTATATCGCCGGATATCTGTTACCTACGGATGACAGATATCGAGAGCATCATGACCATATTTGGATAGTGTTACAATTTGTTGAATAATAATCTCGGACATCCCCAGTTTTAGCTGGAGGATATTCGGTCACGTGACGTGTTTAGACCAATCGCGCGTCAGCGAAAAGATTTGATGGATTATAATTAGCATTATCCCTGGTCTTTAATTTGTTTTGGCCTCGTGTCACGTTGATGTTACACTACGTTGATCTTGGACTTGTGATGTGATTGTTGGAAAAACGGAATTTGTTTTGGTCACAGTCAGGAGTCTCAGTGTAACACCTTTGCATTTCTTTCAGTCCAAAGAGACGTTTAACATCAAGCTACAGAAAGCAGGGAAAACAACTGGGACAAGACTTTTCTAAGTTACTCGATCAAGGACTGTGACAGCTAAGGGAATGATCACGGTCTGTCCGTTCAGCAGCCCATATAGCCAGCGTGGTCTTACAACTGTAGAGAGTTCTCAGGCTATTACGGTCAAACATCAAAATCTCAATCTGCATAGTTGTAATTTCTGTTAGATTTTCAATGTTTATCCGTTGTCTCCTTTACTGCCCGCCTGATTTAGTCGTCAAGCGTAAACAAATGGTTGTTTTAAAGTAAACGTATTTATTTGTACTCTAGATTCTGCAAATTACGCTCTCACTAAACTATCCAGGTCTTAAAATTAAGGAGTGATTCAAATTTAGCTTTTACAGAGATTAACAACTTAGCTTTTTATAGTTTAACACCTAACCTTATTTCACATGGAAACTGAGCAGTTTGCCTTAAACTGCGTCCGAAAAATAATTGCAACATCCCCTTCTAAAAAAGGTTGCCTCTCTAACAACCCGTGGTCACATAAACGGAAGGGCATTCTTGCATACAGAGAGTATGGTATACTCCACTCCCAACAAAGCAAAACTTTCCTTTAACTTTTAGTTTCTTTGTTCATCAGGATGTTAGAACTTGGACTACGAGTAATCCCCTCTTTCGCTTAGTTCATCGTGCGTGATGCGAAAGTAAACCGCGAGAAAAACATAGATTGTCACGCAATAAAAATATAATAAAAAGCCATGCAGTGGATAAAGTCAAGAGACTGTGATATTATAGACGATAAGAATAGAGAAGACAGCTCTCCGAGTTTAAGGTGTGTGCGTTGTCTCAAAGTTGAGATATTTGTCGGAATGTTCCGCGCAAAACTATAGAGCTTAGTATGGAGCCGCCAAAATAGTGTAAACAGTGTAAACATCTGGAACTTTGGGATCAATATCATTATCTGGGCAACTGCGCACCTACCCCTCCCCTAACCCAACAGTAACACTATCTTATTAACTTATTATAACATGTTGGGTTTGGGGAGGGGTAGGTGCGTAGTTACCCAGATACTGATATGGATCCGAACTTTGGCTATCTAGTCGACTGATTTTCTGAACCGAGCCAAAAAAACATTTACACAAGCATTTTTCCTAACACCTAAACTCTTAAAATGGCTAAAAATCACGAGATAAGTGTATATTTTTTGACAAACTCAATCTTAGTTTTATGTCACGCACCGCCATAAATTCTACATTTAAACTGCGCTGGTTTTCAAACGAGGGGCGCTATTGAGCTGTAGAGTTGTAAACCTTCAGTGGCTCTTTAGTTTTGGATTTGAGAATTTGATGACATCACTTGCACACACTCTGTGGCTGCGCAAAATCCTGGGGGCGAGGACCTGATTTAGCGCGGCCATTTTTTATCTCGCGGCTTACTTTGGCGTTACGCACGACGGACTAAGCGAAAAAGGGACTATTCGTAGTCTAGTTTTAATATATCTTCAAAATAAGAGTTCGTGTTTAAGAGTATGTGTAAGAAGATTTAACTTATTTTAGTAAAAAATAAAGAGTTTTCCTTAGTTGTTGTGCCTTTCTGTTAAAATGCTTTCTGGTGCAGTATGGTTTGAAAATTTCGAGTGGGGAATTCTCTGTTATACACACGAGGGAACGGCCCGGGAATAATAAGGTGGGGACGATAAAAAAGTCGTACCACAGGATGGGACATATCCTAGGGACTTGTTCCACTCAAAGTTTGATTGCTTCCATGTACCTATTACGTACTGATCGTGAAACAATTCCTTCCAATAGAATAAAAAAAACAAACCAGTCGTGAAAGAAACTTAGCTCTCCGATCCCTTGTGTACCGACCTTCAAGTACCTCGGTCAGTTTTGCAAAAAAATCTCGTTTGAAGGACGAAATTCTCTTTGCAGTTTAAAGTGGCATGGTTCGAGTCTGAATCGAGGGAAAAGTTCCTGGAGTAACTTGAATATAAATGGCATGATCCCTGGTAATAAA
>JAHPZR010021761.1:20000-25928 GCA_019787425.1 Platygyra sinensis
CTTAAAACAATAGACCTCAGCACGAGGCTCTGGGGAATAAACCCCACAAACTCTGTAGTTATTCCCCGGAGCCTCGTGCTGAGGTCTACTGTTTTGCGCTGAATTTTAATATATCGAAATTGGTCTATTGCAAACTCACAACACAGGACTCATTTTTCTTTCTTTACTGTTGGACTTTTGTGAGTTCGAACAAGTCGTCTTCTACAATAAAATGTGTTCAAACATTGATTTTCTATCTACGGTGTCATTTTATAAATAAGAAAGGTTTGTATACATAGAAATATATAATTAGAAGTTATTTGCATCGTATAAGTTACAAACCTCAAGACATACCGATTAAAACAAATGCCCTACGCGCCGCGAGAATCACATGGCTTGTTTCTATTTGAAGAGTCTTTCCCGCTCTTATTCTTCTGCACAATATCGTAACAAGCTCACGTACTTCTCCTCAAGTAAGAAAAGTACAAGATGCATATTGTCTAGTTTGCTTCTGGCCGAGGTTTTTCAGGAACAGTCGGGGGAATAAGTACCACTTTGACTGAGCTTGTTATTCGTTCGAGACGTTGCTAAGCAATGTGACGTCATACTGACGTTCGCGTGCTGTTGTGAGCAGTTTGACCTGTCCACTACGATAGCAACTTGTGAAGACGCTTTCGCTTCTTTTCGCTTCTTTAGCCTTATTAATGATCGGTTCAATGAGGAGGCACCCATTCCCTGGACTTATTCAGGTGGAATTAGTGGGGAGTATCTTGCCGGGGGAGGTGAAAAATTCAGTCGTTTTTTTTGGAATTTAGTTCTTTGCAAGTTCTCATAAATATGTACACTGTCAATCAAAACTTATCCAATGAAAGGCCAAAAACGCTGTTGTTCCTACGAATGAGCAACTAGAAGAAAGCCTTCGATTCTCTATTTTCTAGCGATACGTTAGAGGAACGTTTAAATAGAGATCTAAGCCATGCCTCACAGTATCCACAAGCGAGGTCAACGTGTGTGTCGGAGATGCTCAGTCGTCGTTGAATTCTTGTAGAAACTGCAAATGATATGCTAACCGTTGTTGTTTCTGGTGTAATCGTTCATAGCTGCTTTCCCAGCACCGTATCTGACACGGCAATTGAAAAATAAAAATCCAACCGACTAATTTCGTATTTTAAAAATCCGTGAAGCCCTTTGAAAATAATCCATAATAATTTATTCCTGATTGGTGACGTCATTACGCCTCACTTGCAAGTATGTTCGATCCACTCTTTTTTGCACCAGTCACACTTGACGTGACAACACCAGATAAAAGTACAGTTACATTTGACGTCATCCACCTTGTTAGCAGTGTTATATCCCCGGCCGCAGCACAACTGGCGACAACCGTCCGTGCCGTCCGATGTCTTATTGCACGTTCTTCCTACCGTGCCCAGAACTCCATACCTGTCGTCGACTTCGCAAAAGTCCGGTGAGTTGACAGCGTAGACAAGACTCGACGGCGACGGGCGACGGTTGTTCGTGTTCCTCTTTCGTCCTCGTCGTCCACGAGAGAGTCTCGTGAGCTTGGTTTTGCTTCTGTTTAGTTTAACCTTCAGCGCGCTATCGAACCTTCGTCGTAGTTCAGTGGCAACTTGCGCCATCTTCGGCATGGTTTTCCAACACACTCGTATAGTGCACGAGCCAGAGACGCCGTGACATTTGCAACTCTTGCCCATATTGTCTTTTATAGCCTGAAACAAGAAAATAATAATAAAAATACAGTCAACACCAAGGGTCTAGATCCTGTTAAAACATGTGCAAAAACCCTAAACACTGAAACAACAGAACAATGAAGTCTTAGAAAGGAACACTATGTTGACATTTGTAGGCCGTCTTTTCTCAACAAAAAAAAAATAACAGGAAAAGGGACAGAGGACAGGACAGGCCAGGAGGATTTACACGGGCTACAAATTAATCCCATTTCTGTTTGACGTAGCGCATGCGCTCTACGTGCACAAGGCCATCTCGTTCCCAGAGCCAGCAATCTTTTTTTCAAGGGGGATCGCGGGGTCTAGTGGCGAGAATGACACAAGGTGTGACGAAGGAGCTGTTTGAATAATTGGTAATCCTTGATTTGATTCACAGCACAGTTGTCGTTTGGGAGATATCTCGTATTGTTTCTATCATTTTGAGAGTTCCTCGCAAGAGACAGGTCGAAAGGAGGACCTAAATCAACATTGCTATAACAAAGTCCTAGGGTCTGGAACTGTCTTCCTGCCTCTATTACCAATTTGTCAATCTTTTCTACCTTTAAGAACAAAGTGCTAGAGTTTTTATTAAAATAGTTTCTGAGTTAGTTTCTGCCGCACTCTTCGCAGCCTTTATCTCATTTAATATTGTGATGTCAAAGGTGGCCTCTCCTATAAGCCTGGTGGTTTCCTGAGGTCTCCTCGCCTAACAACCTACATGCTGTTTTTTTAAATTTTTGTTATATTTAAAGACAAATAAATGATGATGATGATCATGAAAGTCTGTGAGATCAGATCGACATGTACGGTTTGGTAGATCGTGGGATTGCACTATCCTGTTGTCAAACGCCTTGGCCCTTAGGCTTGACTTATCATTTGATTAATTATATCTAATATTAAGAAACATAAAAGACAAACCTAAAACAAACATATTTATCTAAAAACATGTTTAATGCTAATAGAAAAATGTTACCCTTCGGCGCTAAAAACCATTTCACTTCAGGTTCACTGATTTTAGCAAACAATAAATCAAACAGAGTAAATTAACCCAAACAATATCACCGTCTAGTTTTGTCTTGCAAAATCAGTACAGTGATATATACATGTACACAGAGATGACGAAAGAAATAAAACAAGCAACTAAATGACATCAAGAGAAACGTAAAACAATCAAGAACTATGATTATATTGTCGACCTTGAACCGGTTCAAATCGCCTCTTCTAGAGAATTGATTAGGTGTTCTCCACAGGGGGTAAAACTGTGATTTTCTGCAATTGTTTCAAAAGGTCATTCCATCTTAATTAAATTTTGAAACTCTTATTCTCTTCGTCAAAACATGGATTACAGCCCGAGGGGTTGGGCCAAGGTGATGAATATCGAGATTAACAAACAGCCCCATAGCTATGTAACAAAACGAAAATTGGGTTAAAATTGAATGAAGTATGATTTGAAAAGTTCCTCGATTTGTAACACAAAATTATCAAAGAGCTTACATGAAAATTTTGCTTTTTGTTTCAATAATTTAACGATACAAGGAACACAGTAGTCTTAATGTTAATGCCAACAGAGTTTGACAAAAACACACATTGTCAAAGACACCCGCTGGGGTTAATTCCAATGCAAACATTCAAAAAGGAATATGTGATAAGCTTGTTCGTTTAAACATAAACGCGGGCTTGCCTTTGACAGATAATCGATTGTGTCGGTAACAATTCACATTTTGGAATGTTAGTCTGTAAAGAAACTGTTCAAAAGAGTGCAGTAAGCCGTATCGTTCGGCCCTTGCTGGAAGATGTCTTTTTCCACAACGACTTGACGCACTTTTGCACGCGCAATTGCTGTGCTTGATCTGATTGAGTGAGAAGTTTGGACGAGAAACTGACTCTCTGATGAAGTGTTAAAGGTTGACAGCAGTAAATATCAAGAAAAAAAATGTCACGTGTTTCGAAAGAAAAGTAGATTTAAAACCATCTTATGGCAGTTTAAAATGCTCTAATCCGTTAATTAAGTAAAGGAATGCTCTTAATACTAAAGACGATTATCCTTGATGACCTGCAAGATGGATAAGAATATACGACAGTTATTTCAAGATATTCTTTGAATAATCTCCTCCAAGGATTAAGGGTCAATTAGGCCCGGATAGGAAACTCTTGCCGCTTTGCTAATGAGATAATTCCTCCGAAACTTCCATGATCTTCCATTTAAGCTTCGCCAGTATGGGTGACTTTGAAAGATAGTTTCATTTACATTCCGTGTTGATAAACAGCTTTATTCACACGTAGTAAATGATTGCTGAAACATCATGATCAATTTTGTTAAGCTCATCACATCTGTCAGATGCCCGCCTATCGCATAACGATATATTTCAAACTGATTGCCTTACATAATTTTCATGTTAGCTAATTTTGATAATTTCGTGTTAAATCGAAACAACGTTTCTAAACTGAGAGAGGACTGACAATATGGCACGCTTGAAAGGATTCAATCATCAGTTATTTCCCTTTAGGGAAAAAGGAAAATAAAATTTCCTTGTCTAGCTACAAATAAATCATGAATTTCATTTGCCCAGTTTTAGCCATTCATTTTGCTGTGAGTCTCTTCGGTGTTTTATTACCTTAATGTGCTGTTTTTCCTTGAATTTAAGGTCAGTTTACTGGAAATGACGCGACAATCAATTCTACAATATGCTCTTCTATCTATAAAATCTCTACGAGGAACACCAAATTTAATCTCTCGCAAAAAAAAACTCCCTGCTGAGAAAATAAATACCAAAATATCCGGATCATAATAAACACTTTATCGCTCAGAGGTTTTGCTCAGTTCAAGATAATATTATTCCCTTTGTCATTTATTATGCAAGCAAAACCGGCAGGAATTTTCCTTATGTTTGCAAGGAAAGATTCACAATAATTCTTGACACCTTTAAAAATAAAAGTTCTTAAAGGAAGGGCGTGTAATAGGTCTCCATCACGTTTTATTGGAAACCACTGAAAACAAACTTCAGAAAGCGGTTATGAGGTAAACGAAGGAAACCCACGAGGCTGGCGGAGTTTCCGCGCGGGAGTCAGTTTGCGCGCGCGACAGTCACGAACAGCACAAAGGTCAAACCAGCACTTCTTGTTCAAATTTGTTTCGATTTTGGTCAGACGGAAGCCGCAAAATTCGCAATTTACGACCCACGCAACGGAACAGACATCTGAAAATAATACAAAAGTCATTAAATATAGCTTGGAAGTTTGCGAATAACCGCATATCGAGGGATTTACATAACTGATGTTCAAAAATTTAGATTGCCATTAAATTACGGGATGGTTGGTCTGGTGTGTTTTCAAGCCATCGATATTGCGGTTTTTTGCTTTTTTTGCCGAGGAAAGGCAGAGTTTTATGGGAAACGAAACCGGCTATTACTTTCGTAACTACGAACATACTCTCACGCACATGAAATGACATGATGAAGGAGAATAATGCATCTTTAATACGTTTCAATTGTTTTCTGTAACTGGTTTTAAATATTTATTTAAATGCATGCTTAATTTTTTTTTTTAATTCTGTCAAGTGGAAAAACCCCGGAAACATGGAAAGCCTTAGAAGCGAAATTTAAGGCTATTCATCGAGTGGTTGGCGTAGGTAAAGTGAATTTTTGGGCCATTGCTGGAGTTGGTTTATCGACCGACTCGTATCACTCTCATCTCTACAAACGTCTGAAGCCGATTACAACGATGTCACTGGCTCAGATAATCGAACTTCCTAGTTCAAGAAATGATTGCAGTCTGAAATGACATATGGAAAAATACTGAAGAGACTATTCAATGGTTACACTCTATAAGATTCACCTACAGACTCAAAACTTAGAGCCCCATCGCACGACGTGAGGTTTGTTTTTTTGGCTGAGGTTAAAGACTGAGTTAAAAGGCACAATAACCTTGAAATTAGTATTTTTATTTGACAGGATTTTGAGAAGATTATACTTCAGATTATCACTGCAAATACTATAATAAACAAGATGAGATTTTAAGGTGTTTTTCACTGGGGTAGTTAGTCTTAACCCGCCGGTTATAGAATAACGCATATTTTTTCAAACTTTCAGTAAATTATACTAAAGTAGAAATTGAAGCGACCTTTTAGGAATTCCTAGTCTCAACAACACTATCGCAAAATTTCAAAGGAATCTGGACTTTTTACTCATTTCTCTCTTCGTCATCATTAACGAGTCGAACTTCCTTC
>JAHPZR010021762.1:0-2500 GCA_019787425.1 Platygyra sinensis
GTTCAATGACGATCTTACACATTGTAATGAAGTGTCCGGAGAAGCGTACACCGAAAGCTAAAGGAGAAGGAAGTTAGAAAAGCAAGAAGAAGAAAAAATCTGGTGGAATCCATAACATTGAAAAAGTAGTCGATGGTCGAAATAGTGGACAAAACCCTGCAAAACCGCCTGGCCCATGTTTACCGTTGTCGATTCTCACGTAAGATGTAAAAAACTGATCGTGCCGTACTGATTCATGGAAAGTCAGTGGATCTGGATACTGGTGCCTCCGTCACGATCATTCCAAACCATACATGATCTGATATACTGGCAGCAAAGTTTTAGCAGCAAGCTGACGTAACGTTGAAAAGTTACTTAGGGGATGAAATTCCAGTTGGAGAGGCCAAGGGTGAGGTGTCATATGGCGATCAACAAGCCTGCCTTCCTGTTATTATATTGTTACTGTCGGCGATGGTCCAGCACGTATGGCACGAAATTGATTGTCCGTTGTTAGACTGCAAACAGATCAAACAGATTTCTCTGGAACCGTACGCTAAAGTTGAAATTTGGTTTCTAAGTAGGCATCGCTGTTTGATGGAAGCCTGAGCATAATCAGTGGAGTGGCCGCTCATCTCAAGCTCGAGGAAAATGTCACCCCGAAGTTCTTTAAGCCTAGACCTGTTCCCTTTGCCTTGAAAGAGAAGATTTGAGAGGAGCTCAAGCGTTGTTGGATGAAGAATCAAGGCCGTAGGCCATGATCAACGCTCTTCTGGAATTTTTTCGTCTGATGAGAAAAACCACACTTGGAGAAAGCTGACAGTCGTGTTAGAAGTAATAACTCGCCGAGACAGTGTAGTTCGTTCAGCCAAGTTACGCAGTCCCAAGTCTGTCACGGAACGCCTAGCACAGCATGTACACCCTATGCAGCTTACCTGAGACGCAGTAGCGGAGACCTGGAGCTGTGTAACTGGCAAGGGTCCTTTTAGGCCACCGTTTTCAGTGATGTTTCGAGCTCATAAAGTCAAAACTACAAAGGAAATGCGATTTGTGTCCAGGTTACATCTACATGAGCATGCCAAATTAACAGACCTATGAGCCTCCTGTGCCATAATAAATAACATTTTTTAACTCCTCGGGGCCGCGTTGAGAAACAGTAACTCAGGTAAATTAAAGCATGGGTCAGCAGTTATTTTCCCTAAAAAATGGGGGTGGTCTACCTTCTGAGGCTTCGTTCATAACAACAGAAGACAAATTCATCATCCTAAGCGATTATTTTTGATTTGTCAAACTTATGCAAATTAGGTCACGTGACTTGATCTGGCCAAAAAACCGGGAAAATCCTTAAGTATAAATGCCAACAGTTTGCAAAAAGGTTTCAATTGCAGTGATACACGATACGTCCTAATGAAAACAGCAAGGATATAAGAAAAGTGTTCCTATTTGCCGAAAGAGATTTGGCTTTACGAGGTCACGTGACCTAATTTGCACATTTTCGACATCCATTTGTTAAAAATTGACGCCCTTTTAACTTGGCAAAGTTTCATGCTGCTACAACTGAAAACGAAAAAGATAGACTACCCCCTAACTTTTTGGGTAAATTACTGGAGGCCCTTGCCTTAATTTGCTGGAGAATGGGGTAAGAATCGCACGGGTCATGCAAACGTGTTTTATTTATGTGTTCGAATTATTTAATTTATTATAGAGAATGCATCTGGCCCATTGAACAAATTACCGACTACTAGTTCATTTAAAGTAAGACAAATAAACGCAAAATTGTAGTTTAACAACAATCTGGTCCTGCAGGAATGATGGCAAGCACGTTTCCAAGCACTTATCCATTAGGACCCATTAGTTCTTCATTGTTTAACCGCCGTCAGGACCATCACCTAAAGGGGCTGCTTGATAGTCTTTTCGTGGTGCGGTAACTGAATTGAGCACTAGTCACGTGTAATCCTCGGGTACTTTATTTTTCTCTGCAGAGAAGCCATGCATCTGACCATTTTCCTTATCGCTCTTGGTGTTGCCGTTGTAACCCATGCTTCACAGAAAATGACCACGGCCAAGGGTCTCAGATTTCTTGGCGTCGGCTATAATGTCCTGAAAGGCAATCCTGACGGTGGCAATCTGACACACGGTGGTGTCGACCCAGGACTGCTCTTTGCAAGAAAGATATTCAAACTGACATGGGATACACAGAAAACGTCTGTGGATGGGAAGTTCCGTGTGCCAGATCAGGTAGTCTTTGTTCATCGATCGTCCTGCGCCGAAAATACCACAAAAGAAGTATTTTCCGGGGTCAAGTCTTATCAAGAAAAACTTAAGAAAGATGTGGAAGTAAGCGGTAAGCTAAGACGTTTTGTGACTTAGATCAATTGCCTTTTACAGTTCGGTAGATTATAATTCCGCCTGAGTGGCTTAGACAAAATATCAATGTAACAGACTTAGTGAAACCTTGATGACCACCAAGGCAGACAAACATTCCAAAAGTATCCCTTAAGGACGGTGCCTACTTTTGTTAGTG
>JAHPZR010021762.1:7500-13657 GCA_019787425.1 Platygyra sinensis
ATCCAACGTATACCAGCAGGATCATCGTTCCGGTTGCTGCTTAAACATTTTATAGTCTATGTTAAGGACGTTCGCGCCAATTGTTTCTGCGCATCCTTACTGCGCACGCAAATTCACATGCCACGTCATGCATGAGCGCGCGCGCTAAGTCATAAAATAAACAAATGATGGGCAGATGGCCATTGCTAGAGCTTTACCTGGATTTAACGATCTTGGACGTACGGTGACCCCAATTTTTTTTCGATGGATCATTTTCTCTACTGATTTTCTACGTTTAGGGAAAAAATGAAAAAAATCTATCGACTAGAAGTTTGAATATTTGGCAAAATGCACCATCGAATTCCGTTCTTATTAGCTCTTCGTGCACCTTTGTGGCGGTTTCAAATGGCTCTTAAAGGGTTAAATTTTGTGAAAACGTTAGTAAAATTTCGAATTATTTACACAACAGACCCACTTCTACAAAATATGACTAAGATCATTTGCCTCTGTTGACTCACCTTCGATATTTTAAACTATAAACCCCGGTGGACCGTGCTCAATTATATGGGGCAATTTTTCGAAATCAGTATAGTTTACCACGCGCTTTATCTCTGAAACGAAGACGGTGACTCCGGATTTTTTTTGCATTTCTGGCACACGTAACTCATCATCTGCCAGCGGTAAAAATTTAAAAAAATTCTATCGACTGGAAAATTTTCGCGCGAACGTTCTTAAGTAGCTTTTGGTTAAATTTATTTATATGCCGTGTATTATAAATGTTAGCATATGTGTGTTAACAATTTGACCTGACTGATGTTTCTTTTATCATTTCAGCGCAAGTTCTTATGAAATCTTAAAGCGCATACAACTGCACTACTATAATTGTATCATAAAAAAAGACCTATTTTGTTGGACGTGAATGTGTAATCTAATACCGCAAAGGAGGCGTGCAAGCGGACAAGAAGTAGTTTCATTCGTCCTCGTTTTCGCTGTACTTTAGTGTTATCTATGCAATATTAACATTATTTTTCTCTGTAATTTTTGTAAAACAATTGAACCCTTTCCTTCCCCGGGTCTTTCTCATTTTCTCTTTATTGCAGGGTATGAGGAGATCAAAACACAGACAACACAAAATCAAAAGGTCTTTTTGAAAAGAAGAAGGTCTGCTGTTTAGGCACAGCTCAATATCTATTGGACTCAGCTCGAGTTGAAAAGCGTTCGGTTACAAATGACTTCGCAACTGCTGTGTGTAACTTACCTGAAGCGTACGATCAGAGAACTTACCGCAATTTCGTTGACAATTGGGGAACGGTTAGTACACTGTGTTTTTAGCTTATCATTTTGTTTAAGACAATCTTCTTTCATTCTTTGAGCATGCATATTTTCTGTTCCTAAATCACTTTTTAGGTCAATAAACGTTTTCGGTGGAGTAAACAAAAGAGGTATACGTAACTCGTCCCAGTACAAAGAATCCGGGTTCAGGACTGTCCATCGGACAAAAAGCTAGCATTCAGTCTTTATACCATGGGGCAGCGAATATAAACTCGGGAGAAATCAGAAACAGAGTTTAAAAAAAGTTCAAAACGTTTTCGACTACGGAACATATTTAGGCCAACTCATCCATGTTTGAGCCCTTTTTTAAGGTCTTCTGATTTTCTGTGCAAGAAGCCTTACTCGCGCAATGCTTCTTGCAATGGCCATCTGCCCTACCATTTGTTTATTTATGACTAAGCACGCGCTCATACATGACGTGGCATGTTAATTTGCGTGCGCAGTAAGGATACGCAATCCACCTTAAGCAAAAAGGTGGCGACTGGTACATTTACCTATAATGCTTTGCGCACGAAAACTCTAAACGAGCGTATAAAAACACAAAGAAAAATTGTAAGTCATTCAAACTCGACAAGAGCAATGCTGGTAGTATAGGATCGACTGCCGTTAAACCATATCTTTCTATATGCCCAGTGCGCTTAGTTTGGTTCGCAAGGAATTGTGGTAAAATGTACAGCCACCATCCTTTTTCTTACGGTGGATTAGCGCGAACGTCCTTAAATCGACAAAATCCGTTTTTCTTTTGCAATTAGAAAGCAGCGGCCTTTGTTTTCTTTCAGGACATTGTGGTGAAGGTGAAACTGGGAATCAAGACTTTGGAGCGTCAAGAAAGTTCATACGCTAAATTTGTCAAGTATGCCATGGAAAACGTAAGAATTGTGCATGTTGCTTTTAACTAATACCCAGTTGTCTTCATACTGCACGCGGTGAGAAGGCGAAAAGCTGTTCCGCGTACTGTAGATGACTGGGGCCGAGTCAGATGTTTACTATTTACAAACACTGTAATCAAGTATTTATGTACAACACGTGAACCAGTCTTCAATCGACCTTAAGCCATAGTTTCCTAAACTAGACATTAAAGAGACTGATTGTCTACAGTCCTTTAGTTCCAAATTTTAAGTCAAGACGTTTTATTTTTTTAATGACTAACTGATAGAGTAGGGTTAACACGTTACAAGGCATACATAAATTAACACAATGAAAAAAAAATGGCACCCAAAGTTATAGGTGGAGATATATAGGGACTGAGCCGACTGATTGATTCAGGAAACTGGTATGTTTTCAATAATGGCACGCTCACTACGGAGTTTTTATTCACAAACTGTGAGATTGTGCAGCAGTCATGGCTTTCATCCAGTTCATCACTTCAGAACGAGTTTGAAAATTGAATTTTCGTACCTGAGAAACATTAAATTATTATTATGTAGGCGACGACATAGAAGTCGCTTTTCTGCATTTGCAACGTCAATTTGTATTTGCGCTTTGAATAGACACTGAGCAGAAAAAAACTCCCTTTGCACATGATTTAACATTGTCAGATTCATATCATTTATTCTCGAAGGACGGAAGGAATTAAAGGGACACAGTCAGCTGGTGCACATGCGCATTACATACCATTCCATAGCTAATTTGCATATAACAGAGACGCGATAAATACTGTTTTTCACCAGAGATGATAAAAAATAATATCATAGGATGAGCAACAGGACATTCAAAAACAGGTTTTTTCAGTAAATGATTGAAAATCAAGCAAAATACTGCGAAAAATGAAGCGGATTTCTATATGAACTTTGATCTCAGGTTGAGGTAAACTTTTTTCAAAGTGAGAAAAACTAGCGTTCAGGTCAGCGCAGTCACATAGGTGACGGTGTCCCTTTAATGGACGTGTACCATCTAAGTAATGATGCGTCTATTTCTTCCTTTATTTCCTAATGCATCGATATCCTTAATTATTTGTTGTATAAGTTAAACTTTTGTGTAGTACGACTGACAGTGTAGTGTCGGATTTCGGATCAGATAAGCGCAATTAAACCCCTTTCGAACTCTCAAGGTAAACGACATATAGTTCAAAATAGCGGAAGTTCGAAAGAGATTACCCGATAGTAGATGACTGAAGGGCAATTCAAGGGAAATGCCATTGAGTTCGAAATAACGGGGAATTCTAAATAACCGAGCTCGAATTAGTGGGCCCTAACTGTATGTCATGCTTTCGGCTTTCAGGCAGAATCATCGGTGTCAGTGTCCGCGTCTGGTAACAGGTCATATGTGTCAGTTGATATCAAAAGTTCAAGGTATCCAATACAGATTCTACTAACTTTACTGAGAACAAGGTGGTTTTCTCTTCTGGAGGACAAGACTTGCCTGAGCCCATTGGATTACAGCTACTACCTATTGATAACGCTGTTGAAGATAGTTTTTTCAGCACCATTGATCAGCGATACCGATGTAAAAATTTGGCACAGCGAAGAGACAACGTTAAAAAGATTTTACGGGAATACCCCGAGATATTTGGCGTTGCTGAACCGCAACATATTGCCCTCGCTATCGCTCGGTCAATACGGCGAAGGCGAGGTTTGAGATCTTTAAGATCTTTGTATTAATTTTTCTTTGCTTTTTTGCCCCTAATAGGCCGGTGGGTATTACAAGTGAATAATGCCCTATAGTTAGCTAATCAGAGCGCACGTTACATCGCCTACAAACACAAGCTATATAATAACAAAACGAAAACAGCCAGAATGGCATTGTTACTAATACAGTCGATCCTCTATTAAACGGCCCCCTATAAAGCGGCCAACCTTATTTGGCGGCCAGCAGCCAGTCCCGGAAATCTTATTAGCTATACACTGTAAGAAATACCTCTATTCAACGGCCAGCTTCTTGCCGTCCCTTGGGATTTGGTTTTTTTTTTACGCCTATTTAACGACCAAGAAGATTTGAATTTGCATGGACGTTTTTAACCGGAAAAAGATAAAACAATGGCAATGAGAGATAGTGTAAAAACATATTTTCAGCAGTATTTAATTAAAACAATCACAAAACAAGTCTCGAAACAGTTTAATTTAATTGTTTCTTTTGCTTTTGGTAACGTTATGGACCGCATTATAAGCATCATTGTTCTACTTTTTCTCCATGCACTTGCATTTGTTTGTACCTATATTTTATAACTGAAAACTGGACCACGCCCAACGTTGTTTTCCCGTGGACCTCCATTAAACAGGCAGTTTTCTCTTCCCGAGGGATGGCCGCTTATTAGAGGCTCGACTGTGTCATTGTAATAGCGATCTGCGGCACGAGGAATAAGAGTATTACTCGTGTAATTTTCAGGTCATGCAGTGAGGATTCCTCTTACTTGGCCAGCCGGTACCTATGGTCTCCCCATGACAAAGTCAAGATGTCCGAAAGGAACCTTTTATGAAGGGACCCGTTACCATGACACCGAGGATAATAACCCAGAAAACTATTGGTCAAATCCCTATGATTTAGCGGGGCGAGTTAGCAGAACTAACATGGAACAAATGTTTTGCATGAAGACTAGTACTGGAACCTCAAATTTAGACTTCCCTTGGCCCAAAGGACAATACTGCATCTACAAGAAATATAATTGTCCTCAAGGTCGGTAAATTGCTCTTCTTCAGAAGGTCGGGTTCTTCAAAGCCGATTAAGCTAACCCAGGGTAGTAACATTTTGGTGAGGTGTTCTGTTTATATTGCTAGCCCTTCAGTTTTTAACTGTAGTAATCTCAACCTACACCAAGCGTTGGAGGCGAAAAACATTTTTATACGACAAAAAAGAATGCTTCAGTTAACGTTTAATTCTGGGTTAACGTGAAGCGGCTTTCGAACAACCCGGCCCAGGGGCCCGTTTCTCGAAAGATCCGGTAATTTAACGGGCTCGAAATCAGATTTTGAAATTAAAATCTCAAGAAAAATAGGGTGTGTTCTGAACTCTAATAAAGTCCATTTTGTTCCTTTAGCTAATAACTTTATTGTCTAATATTCAAAACTTTTTGAAACTCCCATCTGGAATGGAAAACAAAACAGCTTAACGGGCCCGGTAATTACCGGGAGCTTCGAGAAACGGGCCCCTGGTCGGTTTGCCCTGTCTGCAAAGGAAATTGGATATTTGAAAGACACTTCAAAGAAAGTGTGGCAGATAATTGGCGTTCCTTTCGATTCTCACTAAATTTGGACAGTGGACTGATCTGATAATTAGTCAATTACAGGCAATTTTTCAGCTCTTTTCGTCATATCTCCTCCTCAGGCATTCTGTTAAATTTGTCCTTGTGAAAAAACAATTAATCGTGTGTACCTAAGCTTAAATGAAGACTCAATGAACATAGCATACAATCGAAGAGGGCCACCCAGGGGCTTTAGGGAACAAGGGAACATAACTTTTAGTTACTTTTAGGGATCAGGGATAGTTTAAAATAACTTTTAGGGAACAAGGGAACTGTTGAAGTATATTCGGGAACAAGGGAACATTGACTTTCGACCATTTTGTAACTTTTGGACAGATTTCCTTTTACTGTTTATGAAGAAAGTTCCGACATTTCTCACATATCCGACGACTGAATTCGACTAATCTTTAAGTGCACCTAACCCCCAAAACTTTTTTTCGCTAAAACAACAAAGCTTATTTTGTGGAGTAATTAGCCGCAAAAAATTTTCGATTTGGTGAAATCTTTGATTTTCTATGGCTCGTCAAAGTACGTGAAATTGCCACCACTTTGGTTCACGACCGAGTTTAACGGAGAATGGGTCGAGGGCCGGATGTGACGTCAAATTGAGAACACGATGATTCTGAGATTCGCATATTTACTTGTTTCTGTGGGAAAGGCTGGAAAAGT
>JAHPZR010021764.1:0-10881 GCA_019787425.1 Platygyra sinensis
GCTTCTTCGTGCTCTCCAAACTTCCCAGTGCATCTACAGCTCGATATACGCACAGCTAAGCATGAACCAATTCTTTTATAACATGGCGACAACAACTTGAGTGCTAAACTGACATGTTTTATTTCTGATTGACTACAACTAGTAATCACGATGCACGGTGGAGGAAAACAAAGTTCTTTATTATCCTAACACGCCACAATCAGTTAAGCAACAGCTGAACGAAAACGCTTAACCTGGTCTTAAAATTGTCAATGAAAAATTGGCTTCTTGGAATCAAGATTATAGTGAAAACGTAGCCAAACAAAGTACAAATACTCCATGAAAATGTAGACAAGCAAAGTCAAAATACTCACGTCGAAGTAAACATCTTTGCTGGACAAAAGTCAAAGGCTCGAAGTAGGGTTAGGATTGTTCAGAATAATCTTCACATTGCCGAAACTTAATTAAACAAAGAAACTTGCACTAAACGCGACGGAAATTTGCAGCTGAAATGAAATTGCACACGTCATTTTATTGAGCACGACCGTGCGTACATTTAACAAATTGACGCCAGTTTTTCATGCGTCTCTCCTGTTATTGATCATGAATTTCGTCGTAACATTGTCAAAGTAGCTGTGGATCCACGAGGCGATAGCCGAGTGGATCCGCAGACTACTTTGACAATTTTATGATGAAATTCATTGTCAATAACAGGACAGACGCATTAAAAGCTGACATCAATTTGTTTTTTACAATAACAAATTGTCGAATTGCCCGCTCTTGCTCGCTGACGCGTCGCATGAATTTTAAATTTGTGTGTCTGTCCGCATATTGACAATAAAAATTAGCCAATGAGCGCGCGTGAATTTCTGTAGTTATCGTAAAAAAAGATTTTGTTCATGATGGCTCAATACAATTTAGATAGGACTAGCGCGCGCGCTATGTTATAATAATCATCGCTCTTGCTTTGAATTGTCAACATTCTGCTATCCAAATGGATGGTGCTCCATAAGCGGTTAAAAGTTTGGAAACCAGGGTGTGGTCTGTATATTGTTTTTCATTTTTGGCAGTGTAAGCGTTTTTATTCAATTTTCCACTGAGTTCCTGCTTTAAACCAACAGGGTCTTTGTGATGTGACTCCAGAAGGGTATCACCACCTTACAAGAATGCTGATGAATTTAGCAAATGGACGAGTTGTCATTGTTCTTGAGGTACTGTACGTCTTCTACATACAATGCACACTGTTTTTTTTTTCAGCACCTTTGACATTGCAAAAATGGCTCAACCCAATTCAATAAAACGCCTAATTCAGTTCTCCCCTGAAATAAATAAAGAGAAAGGTAACCCCGTGCCTAAGCCTGTATTTATATTTGTTCATTTCCCGATAGCTTAGTGAGACGATCCATCATAGAAATCGGACAGACTCCTGAAAGATTACCACTGCCATATTTAAAAATCTCTTCTGTGAAAGATAACTAATAAGATTAAACAAAAATAAGTTGCTCTAAAAAATCTGCACATCACAAACAGAAAGACTTCTATTTATTAAAATTTTCAGTCACACTCTAAATTAAATTTATCAGTCTCTAAAGATGAAACTGACACTTGCGGAGATCACCCTTCAAATTCTCATAAGTTTAATTGTGCATGTAGCAGTGGTCAAAATCGTATTTCTCCTTACAATATCAGTACATAGTCGAGCAGATTAGTGATGAGAATTAACAAAATCATCAACTAGGAAATATTGTCTGGATTTCTGGGGCTGGTATAGGATTTTAGAGAAGGGGGTTCGAGAACGGAGGGCGGTCCGGGGGCATCCTTCTCCGGAAATTTCTTAAGACTGAGGTCTTCAAAAATGGGATTTCTGGCCAAGTCAGCATGCGATGACTTCTGGGAAACACGGCCTGCCGGGTTTCGACCGAATCCCCCTCGAACCCCCCACCCACTCCCACTAGATCCGCCCAAGAATTTACCACCAAAATCTCAGAGCCCTCTTAGCAGTTCATTTTTTGCGTACACACAGGACATGACCAAAACCTAGTTTTACCTAAGGATCCCGAAAGATATGAATGAAAAGCAGTAACGAGAATTTATGATAATAGGCTGCGCCATTTATTTGTCTGTTGTTGCTCTTTTCGGTTTGTTGGCTTGGGTTTCGGTTTCCTTGTTTGCCATCCGTCAACTTGACAACCAGTCGCAAGTGCACTAGCTTGATCCAGCGGTTTTGAAATCACTTCACAAGACTTTCAACAAAAGGCTGAAATAGAAAACAAACCGGATTCAGGATACAACAGAAGTTACGTAGCTACGTGCTCTTCCTTCTTGAGAAAGTTTCATAGGAGCCACAGGGAATTCATTTTTTGCCCCCGCAGGGTTTTTGGCCCCAGAGGGCCAAAAACCCGAGGAGGCACCTTAGGACTCCCCGCGTAATAGAGAGAGAAGAAGAGAGAATGTAGGTATTTCCGGTATATAGCCGCAAAAAATCTCGATTTGATCGCTTGCACGCCCGCAAGGTATCGACGTTTTTCCCGCAAACGCTCATGGGAAGCCAGCAAAGGGACACGGGCGCGAGGACTTGCGGGATCGGCGTCTTTGCCACGAGCTTTGTCCTTGGTTTAGATCTCGAGTTCAAGCGTCCCTGAAAAGCGTTTGTACTTGCCGGCTCCATTACTATTTCAGCGCGATCAAATAAGTTCGCTTCGAAATGGCCGAGATTATGACCTAAAACAAATTGAAAACGCTTTCAGAGATCCTGAAGATGGATTTTGGGGGAAAAACAGCTCAGAGAGTCCTGAAGTATACTAGATCGAAATTCGAGGCCAGTGTGGTTCATTTGCGACTAAATAGCTAAATCAGTACAGTACCTTCCGATCGTCAGAATTACCCAAGGATAACAATAAGGTGACAGGCCTGCGCGACTCCCATTCACGTGTAGTAGCCGCTTAGGAAGTTTTGCCCCTTTTGTATGGTACGATCGGAGGATCTTTGAATATTTCGCTAAGCACTAATCCTGTGTTTTCAGGGAGACATTTCGTCAGAGTAAAGCCGTTAGAGGTCATATTTCTGTGTGGCTTCCGCTGTTATCCGCTTGTAATTTGCAGAGTTTGACACCTCTGTTTTTTTGCCAGTTTTTTTCTCTTGATATTGCAAGATATGTTTCAGGTTCTCTCAAATGTTAGCTCTGGAAGAATAAAGTTTGAAATATTCCTTTGGCATCTCGTTTATTTTGATGGCTTATTTTCACTGAGTAATCTTACGGCAGGGATCCAAATGTAAATGTTTTGCGGCGTTTTCATTGAGGACAAAAAGCTTGACTCTAATTTGCATATATGGCGACTGTAACGCGATACTTTTGTTTACATTTCACTTCTGTTGTGCTTTCGAGATACGTTTGCTCGTACACTCTTTTCTTTTCTAAGGATGTTATTTTTCCGGCCCAGACTGAATATTCTTATTTTTTCTGCCGATTTTAGGCTGAAAATATTCTTGTATTATTCTTACATTATAGCTTATGGCATTTTCGTTTTATTTAGAATTTATTAGGCTATCAAGTACAAGTGTTTGGTTTCTGGATCTGGATCGCGTTCAGCACATTGTGCATGTGCTCTGGACACCACTTTTCGTAGCGAGGCCAAGATGTCACGTCAAAATATATTCTTATATAAAAAAGAGTTCATATCAAGACAATTGTTTTTTTTAGTATCTGACTAGAACAATAACGTTCAATATTATTGTTTCAATGAGCAGAAATAAAAGAAAGCGGGGGCAGCTTTAGTGATAACTATTACTAGTTTAATCTTATTATATGGTTAGTTCCGTGAGCGGGCAAGATGGACCAAATCCTGGGTTGCGATTGGCTGCCTGAGGAGGCATGATGGTGGGACCTTCCCGCTCTGGATTACGCGCTGTGTCCCGAAAAAAAAAAATCGTTGCGGGTTTATCAAAGTGCACTGACGAACTTTGTCGGTCAAGGTGGCTGGATATTGGCCTCGTTCCTTGTTTGCGTGTTCAATGGACCTCGACTCGTCTCAATCCTTAAACACGCAGAAAAAAAAAACAAAAACAAAAACAAAAACAAAATCATGGCCATGTCAGTGTTTGAATATTATCTGATCTTAATTAGCACAGAGTTTTACGATTTTATTTCTCTGCTTTCTCTTTAGTTTTTGTTTCGATTGAGAAGATACATGTATATCAAACACTCAAGACAGTGTTTCATCGGTTATCCAAACACCTCGAAGGTCGTCAAAAATACTCTGCTACGCGTCGTATTTTCAACTCTCTTCTCGGTGTTTAATAATATTACCTATCTACCAACTTTTGACTCTATATCCCAGACGACCTTGCTGGTGAGTCTAGCTGATTAAGCTATCGCTTTACCGCACTCACTGGTAAATATTAAATATCTGGGTTTTTTTGGGAAATAAGCCACACCTGTATACTCCACTGGTAGTTTTGGATATCTAAGATAGAGAGAAACAAAATATCAACACAATTATTCACAATTCAAATCAGTCTTGCACAAAAAATGTTTAAAATATCACAAGAAAATCTTCCAGTGTTCGCCGGGAAAATGTGACTCTTCGCTTTGTCCCAGTTTTCGAAATGTTAGGTTTTCATTGGCGTATTGAGAAGTAATGTACCAGTCAATTCCAAAACCGCCCATCCCCCCGCCCCCCGGGCAACCCCCGGCATTTGACTCGCGTTAAGCTCCATACAGTGGGGAATTTGACCCAAATGAGGCCCGCCCAGGGGGGCATTTGACTTTCCTGTCAAAACGTCTGTCAGCGGTCGGAAACAAAAGGATTTCGCAATTCTTTGATTCGGCACATAAGCTGCGTTGACGGGTCATTGCTCTTGTCGATTCCACGTGGGTTTTTCTGTTGTTGTCGTTTTATATAGTTTCATCGTGAAATATGCCTTTGTTTAAAGCGTGGAGCGAAGACAAACTGAATAAGAAATTCGTAGTGGCTGAAAATTTTACAGAACTTGTTTCCAAAGGTAAGCGATTCTGTTTTCCTTGGAGGGTGGGGGATTTGACCCTCCTTGAAGCTCTAACGGGTGGGGCATTTGACCGTCTAAACTGGCAACACAGCGGGGAATTTGACCAAAATTTTTCAAAAAAGTCAAATGCCCGGGGGTTTGCCCGGGGGGGGGGGATGGGCGGTTTTGGAATTGACTGGTACATAATTGACATCTCACTTACAAATACTATAGCTAGTCAAACGGGCTTAAAAACCTCGCGCCACTTTTTCATCTAATCAGAAGTAAAACCAAAAGCCACTCGGGACTCACTCGTACTCGTTTTCCCGCGCTTCGCCCATCGCGTCCGCCACATGTCATCACTTCGAGTTTTGATTGGTTCACTGGACTTCCAATGTACTTTGTGATTGGCTAGAGTGATTACTTTAGTTTTGGCTTTACGACTCTCGTTTTGAAAACCGCTCTGATCAACCAACCAAAGCGTAATCAGGGACACATGAAATGTTCAGGTAAACTACTTACTCAATCTTCTTCTCCTCGTTACATTTCTCCTCGGTGTCCTGGACATTTCCACTGAGAACGGCTTGGAGATAAACAGAGACTCGTGTGCAAATAATGATTTAGAAGAATATGCACATTGCCAAGCAAACATACGCAGAGTGGATAACATGGCAAGATTACAGCGCTTTCAGCTGCACTCTAACAGGCCCCTACCTCATACTAGTAATCAAACGTACCAATTAACTGACCTGCAATTTTTAGCGACTTCCAGTACTTGCTGTGCTCACCAATGACGTCCGCAATTGTCTCAAAACAACTGAAAAAGAAGATTCATAGTGTTCCTTTAGACGTGGTGAAAGCATACACGCTTTCTGTTGATACGCGTCCCTAATTTTGTAAGGAAAAGAACGAGCGCACACCGTAGAAGGGGTAGTCCCATCTTTAACAACGGAAAACTATTATAATTCTTACAAATGTGTCAAAGTCACTGTTTACAATAAAAAACTTTAAACTTGACGTCCTCAGAAATGGGATTTTAGGCAAGCCAGCGTGTTAGAATGTCACATTTTTTTTTCACTTTGGAGTTTCGTTCAAACCTCCTGAGCCATTCTCCCCCCCCCTCCCCCCTGTGTCAAAGTCAGTGTTTACAATAAAAAAACTTTAAACTTGAGGTCCTCAGAAATGGGATTTTAGGCAAGCCAGTGTGTTAGAATGTCACATTTTTTTTCACTTTGGAGTTTCGACCAAACCTCCCGAGCCATTCTCCCCCCGCCCTGATCTGCCCAGCTCGAGGCTACCTGAGTGTGATTACAGCATTGCCCACCTAACAAAGGGAGATGTGAAACGGCTATATCATCATGTTACCTGTCACAAGGTGTCATGGGCCCATCTAGACGAGGGCATGGATCCCCAAGAAGAGACGAAGTACAGGCACACATGGATTCTTCAACAGAACTCAGATTGTAGCCTCCCTGAAAAAGACCAATCAAGCGGATAATGACAATTTTAAAATAAAATCTATTCTCCAATCCACCGTAGAAAAAGAAGAAAGAGTGGGCACCTAACACTGCTGAGCCAGGCTGAAAGAAAGCCATGCGTACCTATTTTTCGACGGAATTTGCCTCATTGTGTGATAGTTTTTAAATTTTTAGGAATTTATTTGTGCGTTTTTTGAGAGTTCATAGGATTTCAAAGCGCTAAGAGTTATGGGTAAATATATCAGTGATAATCTTTCAGGAGTCTGTCCGATTTCTATGATGGATCGTCTCACTAAGCTATCGGGAAATGAACAAATATAAATACAGGCTTAGGCACGGGGTTACCTTTCTCTTTATTTATTTCAGGGGAGAACTGAATTAGGCGTTTTATTGAATTGGGTTGAGCCATTTTTGCAATGTCAAAGGTGCTGAAAAAAAAAACAGTGTGCATTGTATGTAGAAGACGTACAGTACCTCAAGAACAATGACAACTCGTCCATTTGCTAAATTCATCAGCATTCTTGTAAGGTGGTGATACCCTTCTGGAGTCACATCACAAAGACCCTGTTGGTTTAAAGCAGGAACTCAGTGGAAAATTGAATAAAAACGCTTACACTGCCAAAAATGAAAAACAATATACAGACCACACCCTGGTTTCCAAACTTTTAACCGCTTATGGAGCACCATCCATTTGGATAGCAGAATGTTGACAATTCAAAGCAAGAGCGATGATTATTATAACATAGCGCGCGCGCTAGTCCTATCTAAATTGTATTGAGCCATCATGAACAAAATCTTTTTTTACGATAACTACAGAAATTCACGCGCGCTCATTGGCTAATTTTTATTGTCAATATGCGGACAGACACACAAATTTAAAATTCATGCGACGCGTCAGCGAGCAAGAGCGGGCAATTCGACAATTTGTTATTGTAAAAAACAAATTGATGTCAGCTTTTAATGCGTCTGTCCTGTTATTGACAATGAATTTCATCATAAAATTGTCAAAGTAGTCTGCGGATCCACTCGGCTATCGCCTCGTGGATCCACAGCTACTTTGACAATGTTACGACGAAATTCATGATCAATAACAGGAGAGACGCATGAAAAACTGGCGTCAATTTGTTAAATGTACGCACGGTCGTGCTCAATAAAATGACGTGTGCAATTTCATTTCAGCTGCAAATTTCCGTCGCGTTTAGTGCAAGTTTCTTTGTTTAATTAAGTTTCGGCAATGTGAAGATTATTCTGAACAATCCTAACCCTACTTCGAGCCTTTGACTTTTGTCCAGCAAAGATGTTTACTTCGACGTGAGTATTTTGACTTTGCTTGTCTACATTTTCATGGAGTATTTGTACTTTGTTTGGCTACGTTTTCACTATAATCTTGATTCCAAGAAGCCAATTTTTCATTGACAATTTTAAGACCAGGTTAAGCGTTTTCGTTCAGCTGTTGCTTAACTGATTGTGGCGTGTTAGGATAATAAAGAACTTTGTTTTCCTCCACCGTGCATCGTGATTACTAGTTGTAGTCAATCAGAAATAAAACATGTCAGTTTAGCACTCAAGTTGTTGTCGCCATGTTATAAAAGAATTGGTTCATGCTTTTAGCTGTGCGTATATCAAGTTATGGATGCACTTGGGAAGTTTGGAGAGCACTCAAGAAGCTAGAGTTGCTCTCGGCTGCGCCTTGAGCAACTCATACGCTTCTTTCGTGCTCTCCAAACTTCCCGCGTGCATCTACAGCTCGATATACGCACGGTAAGCATGAACCAATTCTTAAATGTGCACTGATTACTTAAAAACTCTACCTTAGGATCTCCCCGGGCAGAATCAAAACCAGCTGATACCAGAACAAGGTCAGGTTCATACTGAAAATAGCAGGAGGAAGAGCAACAAAACAGTCAATAATCTGAACAAGACACATTAATGCATGAACATGTAACAACCAGTGCCAAAAGAACATGTGAGAACTTAGGTAAACAGTGCCAGCAGGAGGCAGAAAAAAAAATGTACAGTCACTGTTATAAAATAGTTAATTGGTAAATAGCTTATAGTAGTTATAGAGGGGGTAAGTTTCTAAAGAAACTATGGTGCTGCGTCGGTGGGAGTATTACAGGATAATTTGGTTTTATCAACTGAGTTGATAATGTGAATTAGCCACCGTAAAGAGATTCGAAAGCTGACGTTTCGAGCGCTAGCCCTTCGTCGGAGCGATTCGCTCCGACGAAGGGCTAGCGCTCGAAACGTCAGCTTTCGAATCTCTTTACGGTGGCTAATTCACATTATCAACTCAGTTGATAATGTCCAAATTATCCTATAGTAGTTATAGTTTCTTTTTCTTGTTGCATTTTCTTTTTTTTCTCGAAAATATTAGCTTTTAAGCTACACTTAAAATTCGAGGTTAAATAAAATCATGTTATGTTATGTTATGACAACAGCCAGCTAGCTAGGGGACAGAGGAAAGTGGTTGTGGTGGGGAGGTAACCGTTTTGGGGAGGTAGGGGTGTAATATGACACTGTTTTTTCAGGATTACACCTATGTCACTTTTATCCTCAAAAAATGCTTATTGTAGCATACAAATACCTAGCTAGCACAAACTATCATTAAAACAGAAACCAAACAGACACCATAGATGCGTGGTACAAATCAAGTTTTGTGACATTTTACAATAGGACATCGGGTTTTGTATACATGTGCACCATTTGTCAGTCATTGATTAACTGGCCGTTTTAGTGAGGTGTCCATTCCTGCAGTGTCCATTGTAGAGGTAAAAATAAGTGTGAATGTAAGGACCCACCAACGAGACAAAAAAAAGCCACGGTAGAGAGGTGGCTGTTGTATGGAGTTAGCGGAGGTTTTAACTGTAACTGGTGCAAAGGTTGGAATAACAAGTCATTTAACCAGTATCAATAGAGCAAAAACATGTCACCAGTCCTGACAGCAGGAAAACATCTAAGATTGAACAGCTAAGAAATTATGTATAACTCAGCACCGCTGATCAACTGTTAGGCTAAACACTGGATCAACATGTGGGTTACCTCTGTTTAAATTACTTTCATTGACCACTTACTATTATGGCAGGCTAACACTGTGCTTGCAAAGATTTGCTTATCAGAATGCAATCATTAAGATCTCTACTCAAACAGATACAGAATAATTGATAAAAGTGTTGTTTTTTGTCACTGACTTGTAAATTGTAGCAAGAGGTTTCGGCTAACTCTTAACCTTCATCAGTAGAAAAAAACCTCTTGATGTTATGCGTGAGTTAAAAACCTTTTAAATTGAAGCGTTGCACGTGACTGATGAAGGCTTAAGAGTAAGCCGAAACGTCTTACTACAATATACAAGTCAGTGACAAAAAACAACACTTTTATCGACTATGTCATCTCCTGACTACAATTACTCCATTTTTAAATAGATACAAAATAATATTGTTACCTCATAGGCGATAGGAAGTAAAATGTGATGGAAGACGGCCAGGTAATCAGCATCTCCCATATGTTTCTGTGTACAGAAAAATGGAGGTCAACATCAATCAACATAAATACATGTAAACAGTGATGTGAGGTTGAGCAAAATATCATCTGATGATTATTTCTCAGTGGCAAGAACATTGATTTTTTGCCAAAACCAAAGGCTGGGACAAATAAAATTAATGATCTACGAGTCACTGACAAATCACAAAATTCTATGATTATCATAACTCAAGTTCAATAATTGTTTTTAATATCACTTGATCAGTAAGTTTAATCTTTAAATAACTCTCTGACAGCTCAAGGAAGCAGTCTGTCATTTTTTCACTCAATCTGAGCTTACATGTAGTTACAATAATTAATAATTATTTATATTATGCATGAGCATAATGTGATTTGCAACAAAACTGCTTAGAAAGTATCCAGTAACAATTATAAAATAAATATTTTTAACATTCAAATATATAATTATTATTATTATTATTATTATTATTATTATTATTATTATTATTATTATTATTATTATTATTATTATTATTATAATTAAGAAAAATAAAAGAAACTTAAACCTTGTTCCATGGTACATTTACTGTAAATCCCTTCCCCAGTCCTGAGCCAACCACATCATAATTAGCACATGTGGAAAATGGAAAAAACTGGGCGTGATCATATCGATGTATGGAAAAGTACAAAACACTAGAAATGAACCAAACAAGACACAGTGAGAAGCAAAAAAAAGTAATAACAAACCCCTTGTATTTATTTGCAATTTTCAGTTCACTGTTTATTGCTTTCAATCTGCCAATCACAGAGGTGGTCAGTAGTTTATCTGAGACTTTGTGAGACAGCTTTTGTAGGCTAATATCAATTCTGCAAGCCCAGGACACTGAAAAGAAATTTGGCTACAATTTGTGTAATGCATATTTTTTTAGGGAACTTTTGCCACTTGTTTTCCTTAATTTAA
>JAHPZR010021769.1:0-7500 GCA_019787425.1 Platygyra sinensis
TTATAGGGTATTTTTCACCTTTTCATTAGCCATATGTTCACCCTGTCGGAAAAAAAACAAAAACAAAAAAAAAAAAAAACATAAGATACGAATTCTACATCGTTGGCTCCGGAAGAGGAATGTACAAAAACACATACTGCTGAAAAAAAAAAAAAAAAAAAAACGTACACGTTAAGGTGTGCGTAAACGGGAGAAATATAATTTCCAAGGAAATACGAGCTGAAAACTTTTAAGTGTTTTATGACTAATTTGCTCATTTCTATTACAAGATATGCTTTCAAGTCTTCAAGTATTTGCTTTCAAGGGGCAAAATATAAAAGTTACCGTGAACATGTTGCTTACTTGCATTCTATATGGTGACGCCGGGCCCGGCTGTGATTGCAATTGTATGCAAGGACATTACGTAGCCTCATATCACGATATCTTACGTTTCTCCACCAACAAAACTGTACAACGCATCAAGCTGGTGATCGTGCAACATGAAATATTAAATATTGGACAAACGGACCGCACGCATTGACAAGAAACTTTCCACAATGGATGAAACAAACCACCGCTACAAGCCGCCGTATTTGTTTTCGTGAGAATTTTTAATGTCCCTCATATTTACCAGACTTAATTATGCGTAATTACCGATCGAACCAATCAGCGCTCCTGACCAGATGCGGGACAGATTTGCGTCATCAGTATGGAATTTTCGGCGGTAAATCGCAGACGTCCTTCTCGCGAAACGCCACTCGGGCCGGAGCGAAGAAGGGCGGCATTTTCGCAGGCTAACCCTGCCATAGCAAAGGAGTTGTTTCAGCTGTTTGGGATATCTGTTCCCATAGGTTCACGTAAGTATAAGACACATAACATTTGGAAGATTCCCTTGCCATAAAGTGCTTTTCATTTTACAGTGCATCTCTTATAGGGTATTTTTCACCTTTTCATTAGCCATATGTTCACCCTGTCGGAAAAAAAAAAACAAAAACAAAAAAAACATAAGATACGAATTCTACATCGTTGGCTCCGGAAGAGGAATGTACAAAAACACATACTGCTGAAAAAAAAAAAAAAAAAAAAAAAAACGTACACGTTAAGGTGTGCGTAAACGGGAGAAATATAATTTCCAAGGAAATACGAGCTGAAAACTTTTAAGTGTTTTATGACTAATTAGAACATAAATTATATGTGCCAAATACAATATGAGCGACCGTATTGTATCGGATATACGATGTCGAGCCGCAGGCGAGACATTTTATATCCGATACAATACGGGCGCGAATATTGTATTGTACTTATGAAATGAAAAGCACGCTTTTATTTGCCCCCGGAAGGGAATTCGCACAATTTAGGATCCGGTACAATAGAGGCGCGAATATTGTATTGTACTTATGAAATGAAAAGCACGCTTTTATTTGCTCCCCGAAGGGAATTCGCACATTTTAGTATCCGGTACAATAGAGGTGCGAATATTGTATTGTGCTTATGAAATGAAAAGCACGCTTACATTTGCCCGCCGAAGGGAATTTCCTCGGGATGAACTGATCATGGAATTCTAAACTCATTCGCAAGTGATTGCCAACATGCACGGATCACGTTTTCGAAGGCCGAAAAATGCAGACGAAGAAGCAGCTTGGTTGCGAGATCGAGACTACTCCCCAAAATACAAGAAATAGTACAAAATGGAGCTTAAAGATATTCGAGGAGTGGCAAGGTGCTCGCTCAAATAAAGTAGCGGCAAATGAGTCGCTGGGCTTTGAGTATGGGAAGGTGGACGAAGTGCAGGATTTAACTGCTGACATCGCGCAAATGTCTCCTCTGTCTTTAAACTTCTGGATGACGAAGTTCGTTGGAGAAATTGGAAATCGTTCAGGTGGTCGGTACCCTCCAAGATCACTGTATCAAATCGTCTGTGGGATTAATAGCATGTCTGCGTCCCTGTTTTGTTTTGATACAGAATGTTAATTAGTCTATTAGTATTCTGCATGAAATTCATACAGAATACTTATAGATCTATTAGTATTCTGTATGAAATATACAGAATACTAATAGATCCATTAGTATTCTGTATGAATTTTATACAGAATACTTATTTGAGAGCAATTTGTATTGGGTTTACAGTAATATTCATGTGACTCAAATTGCATTTTTAGATTGGCTTACTTCTTCATGAATTATTAATGAATTTTATAAGTTCCCTTTATGTTTTCTAGGAGTTATTAATCAGTTTTAGTAATATTTTATTTTGTAACAGAGCTAAGCAACAAAAATAATAATAGTTGATAATAATTTTTTGTGTGTGTGACAGAGAGTCACTGAAGAGTATATACTATGCTGACCCGAGTCCAGCTTTTGCAGCAAAGCCTAAGACATTTACTACGTGTCCTCAAGATCCAGCCTGGACTCTAAGTGCATTGAGTGCACGAGACAGTGGTAGTTCCGACGAAGAAGAACCTTTTGCCGTAACTCCTCACGATGCTGAAATGCTTCTTGTGTACAATACAACAATGGCCACGCTAGCAATTAAATCAAGTTCTTCTGCAGATAACTTCTCCCCTTTGGCATCTCGCCTTAAAACATCATGGGAAAATACAACTGAACTCGATCGCCAAAAATGCCAGGAAAAAGCTCTTCAAGGTTGCCGGGTTTGTGAGGTTATAGCACCGAACGCAAAAGATGATTTATTTCAAGCGCTATCCAAACAGAGTTCAAGGGAATCAGAAGACGATCTCAGTAAAGAACTACCTCTGTACTGATGACGGCATATAGAGATGCGCCTACTAAAAGTGTCAAATTACAGATTTTAAGTCTGTATGCCTACAGATTTTCTACTGAAAAACTAATGAGATACCATCAACCGCATGAGCCTCACACGCGGTGGCAAATTAAACAAGCCAGGAAACATGCTAAGGAAAAAGGACCTGGAATCCCGCAGGAAAAAAAACCGTCCAGCACCGAATTCGCCTTCCTTCGATATTGTTAACACTGAGGCCCTACTTCTATCAAGATGTGGCTTGTGGTACAAGAGTAATTAAACTAGAAACGGGAGAGAAACTGGCCATGCCTAATGTCGTGCGCACCGTAACTCGAACTACCATGATTAACCAATATTTACAGTCCTGTGATGAGGAGAGATTCTCACCCCTCAGCACCCGATTCTTTAGGTGAGGGAGGCTACTGGATTTGAGACTCTAGAGAAAATAGTAGATGAACTGAAGTCATTGGGTGCTGACTCAAAATGGTGTGCGCAAAGCAAGACAACCCTCAAGGCATGCAAACGGTACCTAAAAACTGAGTATCCTATTAACTGCAGAGAAGGCCAGCCAAATACCTGCCCAGACCACTGTCGTAATTTTGCTCTCAGTGATAACAGCGATGACGCTTTTAAACTTGAATGCGATCACGTCCACGATACTGTGTATAACAGTTGCGAATCCTTGAAGACCGTATTGCGGGAAAGAGCATACCAGATAAGAAACGAGCACATTGCATTTTACGGCAAAGATCACCAAGAAGATATCTTGTACGATTTGGTGAAAGCAAAACAAAGCATCCTTGACTGGAAAGCGCACATTCTAAGGTCATGCAATCAAGAAAAGGCAAACCAAGACCGCTTACAGAACTTCACCACCTCCGAAGCAATCGTTGTAATGGATTGAGTTTTGCAAATGAAGTTTAGAGAGAAACAGTCGGAGTGGTTTCGGAAAAGTGGACTAAGTTGGCACATAAGCAGCTGTGCCATCTTTATAACAACTCTCTCATCGTACCTCTACCAAGCATCGGGGAACGCACTGGAATTTCGGTCCGACGCTTTGATCATTCTCAGCCGCAACACCGTATTTTGTGTCCAACGAAAGCTGCAATAAGAACTTTTGGCAACGAAGGTCATGATATCCTTACGGCCAATGATATGCACATCGCGCTGAAAGAACAGCAGGTAAAAGGGACAACTGCAACCGTATGCTCTGTTGATGAATCAAACAAGGACGCTGAGGTTAGGAAATTAGAAGGCTTTAGCAAATTTCACAACTTCTTTTTTAAAGTGTCTATACCGCCAAAAAGTTATTTTAGGTTTTCATCATCTCTATAACATCTAAAAATGTCTTCAAACCCAAAGAAGTGAATTCCGATGCTTTTTGGCATAAAATCAAGCTTTAAATTTCCCGCCTTGGCCACGCCCAATGAAGATGACCGCGTAATGTTAGATTGGTGACGAATGACGTCACTTCAGGAATATCTCGAAGCTTTATGCTTTTATTTTGCTTGCTTGACGACCGCATTGCTTCGCAAACTTCAATTTGTTTGTTTTTTGGCGAGGAAAACTCCTCACCACTACTGAAACAACAATTACCTAAACTAGAAGAATCGCGTGATTCCTGACTTGACGTCACGACCCATTCAGAAACCCAGACTCTATTCTGCACTGACTCACGGTCAACTTCATTGGGCGTGGCTGAAGTGGGAACTTTAAGGCGATATCTTAGGGCGTTAAAATCTCAGAATCCAATTTTTTTACTTAGAATACCTTTTTACACAGTATAGAGCTACCATAACTATAAAAACCCTGTTGGCGGTATAGACACTTTAAGTGTGAAGGCATTCGTGTCTGGCGATGTTATGGTATTGGTTCCGGGAAGTTTGTTCCCTATAAGTCTAAAATTGTGCAACCGCAGAAATCACTGTCGCTCATTACTAAGGGGCCATTATTCCCCATAAGCGTGTCGCGAGTCCTTAAACCAGAGAAGAAAACTTTGTTTGATAGCGCATCTGTTTTTGTTTGTCCCGAGCCTGGCTGCATAAAAACGTTTGCGAGATTTGCTGACTTCGAACTTCATTTAGATGTAGGAGAGCATGTGGTACAGAACGAACCGGCAGTTTTAGAACATAATATGTATGACAAGGTAACGCCAGACTGGGTTACTACGTTTTTAACAGTGCAAACCGCAGAACGTCGACCACAGCATTACCAACCATGTACTCACAGCGAAGAACCCGTTCCCGTAGAATCCGTTATTATCATAGCAACAAGCTTCCAACTTTCAATGTTAGTATGTTGAAAGACATGTGCGGGTATTTCGGAATACCTTACAAATCAAGAGATCCAAAAAGAAACCTTTTAGCCAAGGTTTCAGAGCTTGTAAAGGAATGTGAATGCAGCACAGAATAATTTCATTCTGTAACTTTACTGCGCAAGAGTTTGAGTGCGTGGTATGTTGTCCCTTGTTAGACTTCGCAATATCAGTTTATATGACAAGTTGTACGTAGTGTATTGGCTATTATCTAAATATCGTAAATACTTTTGCGGAATCAAATCATGTTACAATGTATCCAATCTACAGTTCTTTCCTTTTAAAGGTTATTAGAATCTGTTTCTGCGAAGGGAAGTTTCGCCAGGAAACCGATCACTAAAGTAATTTATAGAATGAAGTTGTAAAATGAGTGAAGCACTTTCATTGATTGGAAAATCCTACTGGTCTCCTTTCTTTTTTTTTTTATGATGTCCTCTCCGATATTTTAATGTCCAAGGAAATACTAAACCCGACTGGCTAATCAGTATAAGTGCTAAGAATTGAGTTTCAGTAATAGCTGCATTTTATAGCGCCAGATACTAGTCCTTTGAGGGAAAAAAAACCTAATTCCGGAGAGTAACGAACTCAGTTTTCGCGACCAAGATGTTCCTCGTCCTCGGGAACGTCAGTATTCCAATATCTTTTTCTTTTTTTTTTTTTTTTGCTTGAAGGCAAACATTGACATGAATGATTTTCGCCCGAAAAAAAAAAAACATTTGGTCAGAATTTTTCAATAGACCGCAGGCCAGAAGTATCCACTCGTATTCCAACCTCGTTCTCAGGGTCTCTCATCTCACCGTCCCCCGGAGCTCCTGGGGGTGGTAAGATGAGACCCTGGGAACGAGGTTTTCGTGACTCCATAACTCAGATCACGCTACGGCGGTTGGGGAAGTTTTTCTTTTTAAGTCACCATCATTTCTGAAAAATAGCATAACACTGTTCCACTAAACACTTTCTGGCCGGTACTAAGTTTTTTTCCTATTTGTGCATTCGTTTGGATTCCGCCGCTGTTTAGACAAATGATGTTAATGGCCGCTGTCACGCGACGACATTTTACAGATTCAACTTTTGTTAGCAGATGGTAATTTCGAGATAATTTCTTTTTCTGCGTATCTTTCATCTTCCTTTCTCTTTTAATTCTACGTCCTTTTACTTAGGATGGTCTTTCAACGCTTTGCAAGGTTTAAAGTGGCGTTTATCACGCTATCCACGGCCGTATTGGCAAAAGAGAGGTGTTTCGCCGACGTGGCAACATAACGGTAAATAAGGTAACTTTGAACGCTTTGTACAAGATCAATATACTTTGGCCGAAAAATGTTTTTCCAGAAACATGATGGATATCCCTCCAATGTCTGATTCATCACTGTGATTGCTTTCAACAGCGGTGGACTTTTGAGAAATAATTATTTTAAAATCAGCTCCAGCCCCCACCTAATTTAGTGTGCAATATTTGAAAATTTATTTTTAATTTGCTTCGGCAGTTATTCGATGTTAATCGAATGATATTGCATTAAAAGGCCTTTTTCTTCAACACTGTGTAGTTTTCTCATTATTTTGCTTTGCGATAGTGATTTCTGAACGGTTTTCTGCGGGGACCTATTTTCGGTCTGATTTTGCTGCTATCAGACGGAAAAAGTTTACGGCTCGATATTTTTGGTTTAAAGCGAAACTGAAACAAAAGAAATCAATTTTAAATAGTATACGGTAACCTCTACTTGGGAGATAAAAATCGACCGATTTTATTTTTTAGCCGAAAATCATCAGTCGTTTCTTAGGCGCAGGGCCTCTTAAGGTGATTCCTCAGAAATAAACATGTCGAACGATTTTTTGAGGTCTTATGCTCTGCATACAGACCCCTTAGTCAGAGGTAATTTCTTGTTTGTCAGTCAGTGTGTCAGTGTGTAACTTTGAGGACGAGATGACGCGTGACAGATCTCCGAGAGTAGGCAGGTAGACTGGATGCTAGCAATTGCGATTGTTTTCCAGTTGTTCTGTCGGCCATTAGTTCGAGCGTGTTGTCGTTGTGAATTAAATTGCAGCCGTTTTTCCCTGTGTTGGGAAAATTTTGAACAGCTTTCCGTGGCAAATTAATACTACTTGTTCAAGGTAAGTTATGTCCTATTTCAAAATTGCTCTTTCGTGCTGTTTATGATTGGCTTTCTTTCAGTTCGAAAATTAACTGCACTGCTTTGCCATGTTTGTTCTTTGTTAGATCATTCAGGTGTTGCTTTGTGGAGTTTTCTCGGCACTACAGGAGTTGTTTACTCACGCAACATATCTATACTCGCCTTGTGTTTAGTGCGGATTGAACCGAACCTAAGACGCTTTCGCAAGCCCACATTCATTTGCTTCAAATCAGGTGCAGGTCGCAAGTATCTTACGAGTATCTCACAAGCCAGTATTTATCGACTTGGACTATCGGTGTGGGTTACACCTCAAGCTGAAA
>JAHPZR010021769.1:12500-15000 GCA_019787425.1 Platygyra sinensis
TTGTTTCTGGGTTCCCTGTATCAAAATATCCTGTATCCTGTATTTTAATACAGGATATTTTGATATCAATGCCATTTATGGTCTGCTGAAGTCCTGCCAGTGTCAAACTTCAGCATAAGGGTGGTGGAGAGGTTGTTCATTCAGTCTAGACCGTGTTTAAAATGTCTTATTACCTCCTTATTTTAATACAGGAAACCCAGAAACAAATGGATCTCCGACAAATGTATGGCCCTTTGTTCAAATTCCTCTTATTGCCAAACAGAATTGACTCCCTCCTTTTTTAAGGGAGGGTGGCTGCAACACCCCCCACCTCCTCCGCCTCGAAGCCCCTAACCGGGCCATACGCCTTTGGAAACTATAATCATTCACTCTTTCTTATAACCATGGCTTCGACAAATGTATCACGTATGCTACGGTTTAGCCTGGGATGTTTGTTAAATATAAAAGCTCTTGTTGAAGCAAAAAAGAAAAAAAAAACATCAATATCAGGCTCATTTAAAAGGCGAATATTTTCCCCAATTGTATCTAGAATTCTTTCTTGGGTGTTTCTGAAAATCAAGGACGAATTGGCAAACATCTGGCAGTTCTTGGGTTGCACCGTCACGCAATTAATAAATAATTCGAAAACTATTCAGTGAATGAACTCAAGGAATTACATTGTTATAGGAGATAAATATTTACTTCTCCAAGATTTAGGTCTGTACGTATTCCCGATCTTCAAATATTTGTCGAAATATTTTGCAAAAAATTACAGAGCCCAGTATGAAGCCACCATGTTGGTGTACCTCTAGAGGTACACCAACATGGTGGCTTCATACTGGGCTCTGTAATTTTTTGCAAAATATTTCGACAAATATTTGAAGATCGGGAATACGTACAGACCTAAATCTTGGAGAAGTAAATATTTATCTCCTATAACAATGTAATTCCTTGAGTTCATTCACTGAATAGTTTTCGAATTATTTATTAATTGCGTGACGGTGCAACCCAAGAACTGCCAGATGTTTGCCAATTCGTCCTTGATTTTCAGAAACACCCAAGAAAGAATTCTAGATACAATTGGGGAAAATATTCGCCTTTTAAATGAGCCTGATATTGATGTTTTTTTTTTCTTTTTTGCTTCAACAAGAGCTTTTATATTTAACAAACATCCCAGGCTAAACCGTAGCATACGTGATACATTTGTCGAAGCCATGGTTATAAGAAAGAGTGAATGATTATAGTTTCCAAAGGCGTATGGCCCGGTTAGGGGCTTCGAGGCGGAGGAGGTGGGGGGTGTTGCAGCCACCCTCCCTTAAAAAAGGAGGGAGTCAATTCTGTTTGGCAATAAGAGGAATTTGAACAAAGGGCCATACATTTGTCGGAGATCCATTTGTTTCTGGGTTTCCTGTATTAAAATAAGGAGGTAATAAGACATTTTAAACACGGTCTAGACTGAATGAACAACCTCTCCACCACCCTTATGCTGAAGTTTGACACTGGCAGGACTTCAGCAGACCATAAATGGCATTGATATCAAAATATCCTGTATTAAAATACAGGATACAGGATATTTTGATACAGGGAACCCAGAAACAAGTGGACTTCCGACATCCTCTCGTATGTGACATTAATCTCTGTGAACTTTTTGTCGCCAGCAAACTGGATCAAATATTGAGAAAGTTGAAGACATCCACCCATAAATCTATGTGCGATTTCTTTGGTCAGTGGACATTTCTGGTCCAGCCACGCGTTAAGCCCCATATATCAATGCCATTTATGGTTTACTGAAGTCGTGCCAGTGTCAGACTTCAGCATAAGGGTGGAGGAGAAGTTGTTCATTCAGTCTAGACCGTGTTGAAAATGTCTTATTACCTCCTTATTTCAGTCTTAGCCTGTGACACTAGTATCCTAGGGAATGAACAGCAAGTAACAAATCCTTTAACCGAGTTAGCTACATTACTGTGAACGGATAATAAGATATCATAGGTGTACGGGCAATTTTTTCCACTTATGTCCAGGTTTGACCCTAATTAGATGCACGGCGAATTTTGACATCTAACACGAAGTGTCCCTTTAAGTCTAAGCCTTTGCTACCTATTTCTAACAATAAGGTTAGGGTAAAGGTAAGTGTTATTTTTATCTTAGGGTAAATGCAGCTGTTAATCCTTACTTGAGGAGCAGCATTTGGGGGACACTTTGTGACATTAATTGTCTGTATTCCGAGAAACGAGTGATGTTAAAGTTGGGGAGAAGAGCAAGGGGACACTTCGTGACGCTTATTGAAATTCGCGTGCATCTAATTAGGGTCAAACCTGGACATATCTCATTTTTTCCTGGGGTGCGGTGAATCACTTTCCCAAAATACTTTTGCAAGTTGCCCAAAGTTTTACAAAACAATCGAACAAAAAAGAGGATCATAGGCCTCCATATGAAGCGAAAATAATCTTACATATGAATCCACAGAGAGAATACTTAACAATTATCCTGCGAAATCGCGCGGAATATCGTCTGATACTTA
>JAHPZR010021769.1:17500-30000 GCA_019787425.1 Platygyra sinensis
AGACTTTCTTTGTATCAGAAAGTTTTTTTTCTTTCTTTCTTTCTATTTTCGGTGAAGTAGTGTTGTTTTGTAAAAAGGGTAAACTTACGACTCGTATAAAATGCGAAAAGTTCTCTTAACGGCTTGAGTATTTTTGAGCAAAAATTCCTCTTGGGGTTGAAAGGGCTATGAGATCGGTGAGTGATGGGGAGTTATGCATGTGCGCATGTCACACCAATCACAGTGTGGGTTGTAACAAAAAACGAATCAAATTGCCTGTTAGAAAATAAGATCATATCTATAGTAATTTGGAGACGTGTCAGGTTACTGTAGTTTGTTTAGTAAAACATTTTACATGTCATCGATTCAGAATTCTGCTATCTCTGAAACCTTTCAGTTCACAAAAAAATAACTCTTGCACGCCTTGCGTGCCTATGTTTTTATATCGAGTCAAGTGGTTGTATGAGTACTGATTTTCTTGTTCTAAGGCAAACTTTAAGTCTAAAATAGTATTTAACCTGCAATTAATTACTTATCACAGATTTCTAAAGATGATATACACTTAAGAAACCACACTGAATCATTCAAATAGAAATTAAGCCAGTATGGGTGTCAAAATGTTGCTTTTCGCAAAATGCAAATTTCGTGATAGTGTGCTGCAAAATGGGCCTTGAAAGCATCCAAAAGTTTCATGGGCCAACTTTTTCTCAACTGACTTTCATTATACCTGGATTGAGGTAACTCCTGATATATGTATCAATTTTAGCCAATAAGGCAGTAAAGAAATATGAGCTCCTAAAATTAGGTAATTTTGGATGGTACTTTTTCCTTAAAAAATTGACCAAAACTTGTGCCAGGCCCCACTCTGCCAGAACCTTCTATGCCAAATCGGCATACATGAACTGAAAGACCCTTTGCAACAAAAACATACCATACAATCAATTATTGAAAGGGCTTTATTTGTTTGCTTTTATGGTGGTCCAAACTAACCCTTTCAAAAGCAGGATTTTTTATGCTCTGGAGGCCCTAAGGGGACCCCTCTGTAACTTTTGAACTAAACGTCAGAGAACAAAACCAACTCTGGGTTTGGAGTATCTCAATAAGGCCAACTTCTGGAACAAGTTTCATCAAAATCGGGCAACCCACATTTTCAACCTCTGGAACACTTTCTCAGACAATGACACTTAAAGAGAATAAAGAATAGGATTCTTTTTTAAACTTATCACTAAAGAACATGAATCTCATTAACTTGCATTTTTGGACATATCTGGCCTTATAAGTAATGGGATGTAAACATTGAAGCACATAATTTTTGTTTAACCAAACATCACCTCATTCAACAACTTGTTATGTCCAACAACGTCTTTTAATGTTGGCAAGTAAAACACATTTAAGTCAACCATCATAAGCACCATATTCCAAAATCGCCCTCGCACCCGTGAAAAAGTATCCTTGGCTTTGACAAAATTGTTGTGACAGCCGATCCCTGACCGGTATTGTTCGATTTTTGTTCCCATGTTGGCGGCCAATAACAGACAACAGTAATGCAAGACTCTTTTTCAATGCGAGTAGTTCTTAGAGTACAATAACTCTTTCAGCTTGAGGTGTAACCCACACCGATAGTCCAAGTCGATAAATACTGGCTTGTGAGATACTCGTAAGATACTTGCGACCTGCACCTGATTTGAAGCAAATGAATGTGGGCTTGCGAAAG
The DNA here is from genome assembly GCA_019787425.1 of Platygyra sinensis. Lineage (NCBI taxonomy): Eukaryota > Metazoa > Cnidaria > Anthozoa > Scleractinia > Merulinidae > Platygyra > Platygyra sinensis. The sequence goes on from JAHPZR010021769.1 coordinate 19,194, forward strand.
CGTCTTAGGTTCGGTTCAATCCGCACTAAACACAAGGCGAGTATAGATATGTTGCGTGAGTAAACAACTCCTGTAGTGCCGAGAAAACTCCACAAAGCAACACCTGAATGATCTAACAAAGAACAAACATGGCAAAGCAGTGCAGTTAATTTTCGAACTGAAAGAAAGCCAATCATAAACAGCACGAAAGAGCAATTTTGAAATAGGACATAACTTACCTTGAACAAGTAGTATTAATTTGCCACGGAAAGCTGTTCAAAATTTTCCCAACACAGGGAAAAACGGCTGCAATTTAATTCACAACGACAACACGCTCGAACTAATGGCCGACAGAACAACTGGAAAACAATCGCAATTGCTAGCATCCAGTCTACCTGCCTACTCTCGGAGATCTGTCACGCGTCATCTCGTCCTCAAAGTTACACACTGACACACTGACTGACAAACAAGAAATTACCTCTGACTAAGGGGTCTGTATGCAGAGCATAAGACCTCAAAAAATCGTTCGACATGTTTATTTCTGAGGAATCACCTTAAGAGGCCCTGCGCCTAAGAAACGACTGATGATTTTCGGCTAAAAAATAAAATCGGTCGATTTTTATCTCCCAAGTAGAGGTTACCGTATACTATTTAAAATTGATTTCTTTTGTTTCAGTTTCGCTTTAAACCAAAAATATCGAGCCGTAAACTTTTTCCGTCTGATAGCAGCAAAATCAGACCGAAAATAGGTCCCCGCAGAAAACCGTTCAGAAATCACTATCGCAAAGCAAAATAATGAGAAAACTACACAGTGTTGAAGAAAAAGGCCTTTTAATGCAATATCATTCGATTAACATCGAATAACTGCCGAAGCAAATTAAAAATAAATTTTCAAATATTGCACACTAAATTAGGTGGGGGCTGGAGCTGATTTTAAAATAATTATTTCTCAAAAGTCCACCGCTGTTGAAAGCAATCACAGTGATGAATCAGACATTGGAGGGATATCCATCATGTTTCTGGAAAAACATTTTTCGGCCAAAGTATATTGATCTTGTACAAAGCGTTCAAAGTTACCTTATTTACCGTTATGTTGCCACGTCGGCGAAACACCTCTCTTTTGCCAATACGGCCGTGGATAGCGTGATAAACGCCACTTTAAACCTTGCAAAGCGTTGAAAGACCATCCTAAGTAAAAGGACGTAGAATTAAAAGAGAAAGGAAGATGAAAGATACGCAGAAAAAGAAATTATCTCGAAATTACCATCTGCTAACAAAAGTTGAATCTGTAAAATGTCGTCGCGTGACAGCGGCCATTAACATCATTTGTCTAAACAGCGGCGGAATCCAAACGAATGCACAAATAGGAAAAAAACTTAGTACCGGCCAGAAAGTGTTTAGTGGAACAGTGTTATGCTATTTTTCAGAAATGATGGTGACTTAAAAAGAAAAACTTCCCCAACCGCCGTAGCGTGATCTGAGTTATGGAGTCACGAAAACCTCGTTCCCAGGGTCTCATCTTACCACCCCCAGGAGCTCCGGGGGACGGTGAGATGAGAGACCCTGAGAACGAGGTTGGAATACGAGTGGATACTTCTGGCCTGCGGTCTATTGAAAAATTCTGACCAAATGTTTTTTTTTTTTCGGGCGAAAATCATTCATGTCAATGTTTGCCTTCAAGCAAAAAAAAAAAAAAAAAGAAAAAGATATTGGAATACTGACGTTCCCGAGGACGAGGAACATCTTGGTCGCGAAAACTGAGTTCGTTACTCTCCGGAATTAGGTTTTTTTTCCCTCAAAGGACTAGTATCTGGCGCTATAAAATGCAGCTATTACTGAAACTCAATTCTTAGCACTTATACTGATTAGCCAGTCGGGTTTAGTATTTCCTTGGACATTAAAATATCGGAGAGGACATCATAAAAAAAAAAAGAAAGGAGACCAGTAGGATTTTCCAATCAATGAAAGTGCTTCACTCATTTTACAACTTCATTCTATAAATTACTTTAGTGATCGGTTTCCTGGCGAAACTTCCCTTCGCAGAAACAGATTCTAATAACCTTTAAAAGGAAAGAACTGTAGATTGGATACATTGTAACATGATTTGATTCCGCAAAAGTATTTACGATATTTAGATAATAGCCAATACACTACGTACAACTTGTCATATAAACTGATATTGCGAAGTCTAACAAGGGACAACATACCACGCACTCAAACTCTTGCGCAGTAAAGTTACAGAATGAAATTATTCTGTGCTGCATTCACATTCCTTTACAAGCTCTGAAACCTTGGCTAAAAGGTTTCTTTTTGGATCTCTTGATTTGTAAGGTATTCCGAAATACCCGCACATGTCTTTCAACATACTAACATTGAAAGTTGGAAGCTTGTTGCTATGATAATAACGGATTCTACGGGAACGGGTTCTTCGCTGTGAGTACATGGTTGGTAATGCTGTGGTCGACGTTCTGCGGTTTGCACTGTTAAAAACGTAGTAACCCAGTCTGGCGTTACCTTGTCATACATATTATGTTCTAAAACTGCCGGTTCGTTCTGTACCACATGCTCTCCTACATCTAAATGAAGTTCGAAGTCAGCAAATCTCGCAAACGTTTTTATGCAGCCAGGCTCGGGACAAACAAAAACAGATGCGCTATCAAACAAAGTTTTCTTCTCTGGTTTAAGGACTCGCGACACGCTTATGGGGAATAATGGCCCCTTAGTAATGAGCGACAGTGATTTCTGCGGTTGCACAATTTTAGACTTATAGGGAACAAACTTCCCGGAACCAATACCATAACATCGCCAGACACGAATGCCTTCACACTTAAAGTGTCTATACCGCCAACAGGGTTTTTATAGTTATGGTAGCTCTATACTGTGTAAAAAGGTATTCTAAGTAAAAAAATTGGATTCTGAGATTTTAACGCCCTAAGATATCGCCTTAAAGTTCCCACTTCAGCCACGCCCAATGAAGTTGACCGTGAGTCAGTGCAGAATAGAGTCTGGGTTTCTGAATGGGTCGTGACGTCAAGTCAGGAATCACGCGATTCTTCTAGTTTAGGTAATTGTTGTTTCAGTAGTGGTGAGGAGTTTTCCTCGCCAAAAACCAAACAAATTGAAGTTTGCGAAGCAATGCGGTCGTCAAGCAAGCAAAATAAAAGCATAAAGCTTCGAGATATTCCTGAAGTGACGTCATTCGTCACCAATCTAACATTACGCCGTCATCTTCATTGGGCGTGGCCAAGGCGGGAAATTTAAAGCTTGATTTTATGCCAAAAAGCATCGGAATTCACTTCTTTGGGTTTGAAGACATTTTTAGATGTTATAGAGATGATGAAAACCTAAAATAACTTTTTGGCGGTATAGACACTTTAAAAAGAAGTTGTGAAATTTGCTAAAGCCTTCTAATTTCCTAACCTCAGCGTCCTTGTTTGATTCATCAACAGAGCATACGGTTGCAGTTGTCCCTTTTACCTGCTGTTCTTTCAGCGCGATGTGCATATCATTGGCCGTAAGGATATCATGACCTTCGTTGCCAAAAGTTCTTATTGCAGCTTTCGTTGGACACAAAATACGGTGTTGCGGCTGAGAATGATCAAAGCGTCGGACCGAAATTCCAGTGCGTTCCCCGATGCTTGGTAGAGGTACGATGAGAGAGTTGTTATAAAGATGGCACAGCTGCTTATGTGCCAACTTAGTCCACTTTTCCGAAACCACTCCGACTGTTTCTCTCTAAACTTCATTTGCAAAACTCAATCCATTACAACGATTGCTTCGGAGGTGGTGAAGTTCTGTAAGCGGTCTTGGTTTGCCTTTTCTTGATTGCATGACCTTAGAATGTGCGCTTTCCAGTCAAGGATGCTTTGTTTTGCTTTCACCAAATCGTACAAGATATCTTCTTGGTGATCTTTGCCGTAAAATGCAATGTGCTCGTTTCTTATCTGGTATGCTCTTTCCCGCAATACGGTCTTCAAGGATTCGCAACTGTTATACACAGTATCGTGGACGTGATCGCATTCAAGTTTAAAAGCGTCATCGCTGTTATCACTGAGAGCAAAATTACGACAGTGGTCTGGGCAGGTATTTGGCTGGCCTTCTCTGCAGTTAATAGGATACTCAGTTTTTAGGTACCGTTTGCATGCCTTGAGGGTTGTCTTGCTTTGCGCACACCATTTTGAGTCAGCACCCAATGACTTCAGTTCATCTACTATTTTCTCTAGAGTCTCAAATCCAGTAGCCTCCCTCACCTAAAGAATCGGGTGCTGAGGGGTGAGAATCTCTCCTCATCACAGGACTGTAAATATTGGTTAATCATGGTAGTTCGAGTTACGGTGCGCACGACATTAGGCATGGCCAGTTTCTCTCCCGTTTCTAGTTTAATTACTCTTGTACCACAAGCCACATCTTGATAGAAGTAGGGCCTCAGTGTTAACAATATCGAAGGAAGGCGAATTCGGTGCTGGACGGTTTTTTTTCCTGCGGGATTCCAGGTCCTTTTTCCTTAGCATGTTTCCTGGCTTGTTTAATTTGCCACCGCGTGTGAGGCTCATGCGGTTGATGGTATCTCATTAGTTTTTCAGTAGAAAATCTGTAGGCATACAGACTTAAAATCTGTAATTTGACACTTTTAGTAGGCGCATCTCTATATGCCGTCATCAGTACAGAGGTAGTTCTTTACTGAGATCGTCTTCTGATTCCCTTGAACTCTGTTTGGATAGCGCTTGAAATAAATCATCTTTTGCGTTCGGTGCTATAACCTCACAAACCCGGCAACCTTGAAGAGCTTTTTCCTGGCATTTTTGGCGATCGAGTTCAGTTGTATTTTCCCATGATGTTTTAAGGCGAGATGCCAAAGGGGAGAAGTTATCTGCAGAAGAACTTGATTTAATTGCTAGCGTGGCCATTGTTGTATTGTACACAAGAAGCATTTCAGCATCGTGAGGAGTTACGGCAAAAGGTTCTTCTTCGTCGGAACTACCACTGTCTCGTGCACTCAATGCACTTAGAGTCCAGGCTGGATCTTGAGGACACGTAGTAAATGTCTTAGGCTTTGCTGCAAAAGCTGGACTCGGGTCAGCATAGTATATACTCTTCAGTGACTCTCTGTCACACACACAAAAAATTATTATCAACTATTATTATTTTTGTTGCTTAGCTCTGTTACAAAATAAAATATTACTAAAACTGATTAATAACTCCTAGAAAACATAAAGGGAACTTATAAAATTCATTAATAATTCATGAAGAAGTAAGCCAATCTAAAAATGCAATTTGAGTCACATGAATATTACTGTAAACCCAATACAAATTGCTCTCAAATAAGTATTCTGTATAAAATTCATACAGAATACTAATGGATCTATTAGTATTCTGTATATTTCATACAGAATACTAATAGATCTATAAGTATTCTGTATGAATTTCATGCAGAATACTAATAGACTAATTAACATTCTGTATCAAAACAAAACAGGGACGCAGACATGCTATTAATCCCACAGACGATTTGATACAGTGATCTTGGAGGGTACCGACCACCTGAACGATTTCCAATTTCTCCAACGAACTTCGTCATCCAGAAGTTTAAAGACAGAGGAGACATTTGCGCGATGTCAGCAGTTAAATCCTGCACTTCGTCCACCTTCCCATACTCAAAGCCCAGCGACTCATTTGCCGCTACTTTATTTGAGCGAGCACCTTGCCACTCCTCGAATATCTTTAAGCTCCATTTTGTACTATTTCTTGTATTTTGGGGAGTAGTCTCGATCTCGCAACCAAGCTGCTTCTTCGTCTGCATTTTTCGGCCTTCGAAAACGTGATCCGTGCATGTTGGCAATCACTTGCGAATGAGTTTAGAATTCCATGATCAGTTCATCCCGAGGAAATTCCCTTCGGCGGGCAAATGTAAGCGTGCTTTTCATTTCATAAGCACAATACAATATTCGCACCTCTATTGTACCGGATACTAAAATGTGCGAATTCCCTTCGGGGAGCAAATAAAAGCGTGCTTTTCATTTCATAAGTACAATACAATATTCGCGCCTCTATTGTACCGGATCCTAAATTGTGCGAATTCCCTTCCGGGGGCAAATAAAAGCGTGCTTTTCATTTCATAAGTACAATACAATATTCGCGCCCGTATTGTATCGGATATAAAATGTCTCGCCTGCGGCTCGACATCGTATATCCGATACAATACGGTCGCTCATATTGTATTTGGCACATATAATTTATGTTCTAATTAGTCATAAAACACTTAAAAGTTTTCAGCTCGTATTTCCTTGGAAATTATATTTCTCCCGTTTACGCACACCTTAACGTGTACGTTTTTTTTTTTTTTTTTTTTTTTTTCAGCAGTATGTGTTTTTGTACATTCCTCTTCCGGAGCCAACGATGTAGAATTCGTATCTTATGTTTTTTTTGTTTTTGTTTTTTTTTTCCGACAGGGTGAACATATGGCTAATGAAAAGGTGAAAAATACCCTATAAGAGATGCACTGTAAAATGAAAAGCACTTTATGGCAAGGGAATCTTCCAAATGTTATGTGTCTTATACTTACGTGAACCTATGGGAACAGATATCCCAAACAGCTGAAACAACTCCTTTGCTATGGCAGGGTTAGCCTGCGAAAATGCCGCCCTTCTTCGCTCCGGCCCGAGTGGCGTTTCGCGAGAAGGACGTCTGCGATTTACCGCCGAAAATTCCATACTGATGACGCAAATCTGTCCCGCATCTGGTCAGGAGCGCTGATTGGTTCGATCGGTAATTACGCATATTAAGTCTGGTAAATATGAGGGACATTAAAAATTCTCACGAAAACAAATACGGCGGCTTGTAGCGGTGGTTTGTTTCATCCATTGTGGAAAGTTTCTTGTCAATGCGTGCGGTCCGTTTGTCCAATATTTAATATTTCATTGTTGCACGATCACCAGCTTGATGCGTTGTACAGTTTTGTTGGTGGAGAAACGTAAGATATCGTGATATGAGGCTACGTAATGTCCTTGCATACAATTGCAATCACAGCCGGGCCCGGCGTCACCATATAGAATGCAAAGTAAGCAACATGTTCACGGTAACTTTTTATATTTTGCCCCTTGAAAGCAAATACTTGAAGACTTGAAAGCATATCTTGTAATAGAAATGAGCAAATTAGTCATAAAACACTTAAAAGTTTTCAGCTCGTATTTCCTTGGAAATTATATTTCTCCCGTTTACGCACACCTTAACGTGTACGTTTTTTTTTTTTTTTTTTTTTCAGCAGTATGTGTTTTTGTACATTCCTCTTCCGGAGCCAACGATGTAGAATTCGTATCTTATGTTTTTTTTGTTTTTTTGTTTTTGTTTTTTTTTTCCGACAGGGTGAACATATGGCTAATGAAAAGGTGAAAAATACCCTATAAGAGATGCACTGTAAAATTAAAAGCACTTTATGGCAAGGGAATCTTCCAAATGTTATGTGTCTTATACTTACGTGAACCTATGGGAACAGATATCCCAAACAGCTGAAACAACTCCTTTGCTATGGACAGGGTTAGCCTGCGAAAATGCGCCCTTCTTCGCTCCGGCCCGAGTGGCGTTTCGCGAGAAGGACATGCTGCGATTTACCGCCGAAAATTCCATACTGATGACGCAATCTGTCCCGCATCTGGTCAGGAGCGCTGATGGTTCGATCGGTAATTACGCATAATTAAGTCTGGTAAATACGAGGGACATTTAAAATCTCACGAAAACAAAATACAGCGGCTTGCTAGCGGTTGTTGTCTCATCCATCGTGGAAAGTTTCTTGTCAATGCGTGCGGTCCGTTTGTCCGCATATTAATATTTCAATGTTGCACGATCACCAGCTTGCTGCGTTTATACAGTTTTGTGTTGGAGAAACGTAAGATATCGTGATAAGAGGATACGTAATGTCCTTGCATACAATTGCAATCAAAGCCGGGCCCGGCGTCACCATATAGAAGCAAGTAAGCAACATGTTCACGGTAACTTTTATATTTTGCCCCTTGAAAGAAATACTTGAAGACTTGAAAGCATATCTGTAATAGAAAATAAGCAAATTACAGAGGTGTCAAACTCCCGCGAAGCGACATGCAGAAAACAGCGGAAATCATGCAGACCCATAACCTCTAAAAAATTTGCCATTAGAACTGCCCGGCTCAACTCTACTTAAATTTGCTCCTGATAAGGACAACATGACAGTGCCTTCATAAACACGAGTGAAGCGACAAAAGGTCGGTGACCGGGACAGAGAACAGCAAGTATACAAATGTCATGAACCGTAGAAGTCCTGTACGCCTTGTCAACCCCATTTAACACTGATATGGCACAGACAAATGGACTGCTAAATATTTCGCTGGCCGCATTCTCCGTATCCAAGCTTCTTCTCCGAAGCAAAGTCTTCTAGACGAGTTTCCATCAAGAAATAGTTGACTACGTAAGTCATTTTCCACGATAATAATGTTATCCACTAACCTCTGTCGTTTCTTTCGTTTCTTTTTAGAGGTCATAGGTCTGCATGATTTCCGTTGTTTCCTGCATGTCGCTTCGCGGAGTTTGACACCTCCGTAATTGCTCATTTCTATTTACAAGATATGCTTTCAAGTCTCCAAGTATTGCTTTCAAGGGCAAAATATAAAAGTTACCGTGAAAATGTTGCTTACTTGCATTCTATATGGTGACGCCGGGCCCGGCTGTGATTGCAATTGTTTGCCAAGGACATTACGTAGCCTCATATCACGATATCTTACGTTTCTCCACCAACCAAAACTGTACCAACGCATCAAGCTGGTGATCGTGCAACAATGAAAATATTAAATATTGGACAAACGGACCGCACGCATTGACAAGAAAACTTTCCACAATGGATGAAACAAACCACCGCTACAAGCCGCCGTATTTGTTTTCGTGAGAATTTTTAATGGTCCCTCATATTTACCAGACTTAATTATGCGTAATTACCGATCGAAACCAATCAGCGCTCATGACAGATGCGGGACAGATTTGCGTCATCAGTATGGAATTTTCGGCGGTGAAATCGCAGACGTCCTTCTCGCGAAACGCCATCGGGCCGGGAGCGAAGAAGGGCGGGCCTGTTTTCGCAGGCTATGGCAGGGTTGATCACGTCTCGAAATTTTGGGACACTTTTGTGTATTGGGTACTGACACAACATTGAGGGCGTCCAGTACTTTCCAAGACAATGGTGATGGCGAGGACAAACGCGAACTTTTTTAACTTGTTCATGTGACAAACATTCGAAGCCAGCCCTTTGCAGAATGACTCGTACTCTTTGAGGTCTGCACGCAACAAAAAAAAATTTAGGTGTGCAGTTAAATCATCTTGGCATTCATACTGAAATACGGTATCTGAGCGGACACGAGAGGATCCGCCAGTCCAAAAAAACCTTCTTTGACAAAGTACAGACATCCGCCATGAAACCTAGTTATTTCTATTTTTAGGTCCGCTGACCCCTGCAAGCGCTGACCCATGACGTCCGTTGGAATGTGTGTAACGGAATACATCCTGTCCACATTCACAGCACTTGGAGACTAGTTGAGGCTCAATTTATTATCATTAATAGGAACAACATAAAAACTGTTCACTTCACGATTTATGGTGATAAAAGGACTGTTTTGTTTTACTTATATTTCACGGATTTGTTTGGATTCCGCCACCTTTGGACAAATGAACGCTGTCACGCGACAACATTCCAAGATTCAACTCTCCTTAGCAGATGGTAATTCGAGCCATTTTTTTTCTTCCTTTTTTTTTTTTTTTTTTTTTTTTTTTTGCTGCATATCTTTCATCTTCCTTCTCTTTTAATTCTATATACTACTATTTAGGATGGATTTGAGCGCCTAGCCAGGTATATAAAGTGGCGTTTACCACGCCATTCCACGCCGTATTGGCAAAAGAGACAGTTGTTTTCGCCGAAAGTGGGCAACATACCCTGCGTAACTATAATTAAAAGTGTCTATATAAAAACGCGCGCTCCTGGATTGGCTGAAACAGCGTGCGTTATCAGAGAACAGAGGCATGAGTTGATGACCTTCAGCTGGCTTCAGGATTTTTGCTTCGGGAATTTTCACCCAAAATTGAACCCCCATTCGCTGTGACCCATTACAAAGGCAATGGAAACGAGCTATTTATCGGCCCAGGTAAACTATGGCTTACGTGAGACCAGTGCTAGCAACAGTAGTGTTTAAAAACTGTACTAAATAACAAGTTTTGTTAGATTCCCGCCTACAAAACACGTAGCGAAATTTAAAACAACTTCTCAACAGTACCAGTGCTTCGGAGTAAAAGACAATTTTATTGTTACGAAGGCAGTAAATTATACTTAGAAGGATAAAACAGCGACAGAAGAAAACAACAACGAAGCTGTCGCTGTCAATGATAAGAAGCTTTATTTTCGTAAAAATAAGCGTACTCACTTGCTCAAACAAACACTTAAGCTTACATGCAGTGTAGTACACTCGTTCGAGTTCTGCGGTCCTCTCGCGTGGAATCGACGACCGTGGTCAGTTCAAACCTGACACTGATGACCACTGATAGTTCTCTTCTGTGGCTCGGAGTAAGTAGAAGCAGTGGGAAGCAGTTGAGTAATTTCGAACTTTTCAGCAGTTGAGTATTTTCCTAACGTTCTCCCTGGGCATTCGTGCTGCAAGCCGGTAACTAAACAGTAGCTCCTTTCAAATTCATTAATTCATGCGGCGTTGTGTCGCATTTTCATTCGCAAGGCTTTGAGCTCCTTTGTTTTGGTAATTTCCCATTGGAACCGAGCTCGTTTCCATGAGTCGCACAATACGGCCGGGAATTCCTCTGGACT
>JAHPZR010021769.1:35000-36674 GCA_019787425.1 Platygyra sinensis
AGTCGAGAGAGAGTCTGCGATACTGAATCAGCTGATTTGAAGAAATCCAATCCATCAGATAAATCAAGCAGCGACAAGCCTAGTTGAGCAGTTATCTCCCACCAACTAAACAAAAAAACAAACAAACAAACCGAAGCATGAAAGCTCAAAATTTGACCTCTCTTACTTTACTATTTATACTTTAAGTAATTATCCGTGTAAGAACTAGGCAAAAGAACAATAGGCTAGTGCAATAGCTCTAACTTTTGATTGGCGCATAGAACAATTCTAATATTAGACAGTGAGGTGGACAGAAGGGACATGGGGGAAAACTAAGGAGAAAAATGCTGTTTATGTCGGGTTTTTCATTGTTTTTGGGGCGATTTTTGGACATTGACCAATCAGATTCGTCGATTTAATTGAAATTAATAATTAAAAGTTCACACTTTTTAATCGATTTTGCGTTTGGCCTTCCTAGTTCTTACGCGGAACATTACTTTAAAAAGAACTAAGGAAACCGGATTGAGCTAAATAATAATAAGCTAGATATTTTCTTGGCTGGATCTTCATCAACAAATAAAAGATTGAACAGAAATGCGTATTGCTGGCTTGAAATGAAAAGAACACCATATGCCAGGCAGACATTAAAAGGGTTACCTTCAAATAAATGTGATCTGATAAGCTGAAGCCGCTATTTAGGAAGTAAGGCCATATGGTAGCGGGGATTACTCCTTAAATCTACCAAATCAAAGATTGAGCCCAAGCATCAGCAGCCATGGACAGCTGTATCGGACTTGTTAGACAGTATGGCGTAGCTAATGCTCAGGCCCAAGTACCCACACATGAATAAAACAAGTAGTGAAAATGTAAAGCTTGTGGGAACTGTCTGGAGTGACAATGATACCTGACAAATTAATGTGATCTTGTAAGCTCAAGCCACTGTTTGGGCACTAAAGACAGAGAGTGGCTTCAGCTTACCAGATCACATTAATTTGTGAGGTATCTTTGTCAATTCAGCCACATTCCACGAGCTTTACATTTTCACAATCATTAAATAGGTACTCATCCACTTACCAGTGTATTCCGGTTTTGTTACACGTACTGAAAAAGTGAAAGTATGTCGGACGGTTTATTGAAAAGCAAAGATGAAATATTGCTCACTGTTTAAACCTTTGAGCCCCAGCTACGCATATAGGCGTAATTTATTGTGGTGCTCTCTGTACCACTTGTCACGTTATCAATTTAAATGTTACCAGATGTCTCTAATAAGCAGATAGTAGAGCTAGGATAGATCTTTCCGTACAATGTCGACCACATTCTCAGGTACCAAATTGATGTTCCCCGCCATTTTAAATTCAAAAAGGCCGAGCCATTGAAAGACTGTGAACTACCTAGCTTGTTACATAACCCCGGTATCTCATCCTCTCTCGTCATCAGATTAATCGCTTGTCTCAAAGTCAGGTTCACTTTCAGTAGTTTTTTTTTCAGCCAGAATCGTGAAAACCGCAATATTTCGTATTGAATCGCCTATAGTTTTAGTTGATTGTTTGTCGTGGAGATACCGGGTTGACGCCGCAACTGATGCTAGTGCCGTTCTTCTTCGTGGGAGGTTTTAACTTCGAAATCATTTATTTCGATTGCGCTTTAAAAATCTCAGATACCCTCCAATCCAGTTCTACCTCGTCACCAGTCCTA
>JAHPZR010021770.1:0-28389 GCA_019787425.1 Platygyra sinensis
CCAATCAGATACCGGCCCACTGAGACGCTTCAAAACTCCGTCTATCCTTTCAGCCAGCCATCTATCGCTACCTTTAGATGGTTTTTTTGATTTATCAATATGGGACTGACGCTAAGCACCAGTAGGGCAGAAATCACTTTTGGTGCTGTAAAATTATTAGTAGCTTTGTCACATCCAGTGGAGTTATCCTGAAATATGTTACTTCACTAACCTGTTTCTTTCTTTTCTTGCAGTTTTGTGAGCATCCTGTTATCATGGACATTATTGACGATAGATGGTACACTCCTACTTTCCATGAGAGGTGGACTCCCTTCATTTGGTTCATTTGGGCCCTTTTTGATGTCATTCTTTTGCCGATTACACTCCCTCTGTTGTACGTTCTAGGTAAAGAGGAGAAACACAAGCATTTTTCTAGCTTATGAGTGCCAAGTGTGAGTGGGCCTGACTGACATGCTTTCTTATTTGCCTACACTTTCAAACCATTCATATCTGTGCAAATGCGCCATGTTTCATGGCAACGTGATGTTTACATTTATTCTTTTCTTGTAAAAAGGCTTTGGTTTTATTTCTGTGATCTCTACACGCATTACGTGCCGTAGTAATCGACTTTATGCCTTACAGCTGTTGTCATTATGTAACCAAATACCTCGGCGCACAACGGGAACACACGACGTAAACGAAAGTGATGCATTACATACATGTACAGTGCAGGCCAGAGAAAAGCGTCCAACGCACACTCCAGAAGCATACTCTTTTTTGTCTAGAACCTTTTTAAAATCGCTTGTTTCCTTTTGCTGGTCATTAGAATGTCTTTGCTTTGTATAGTATTGTTTTGCTGAAAAACGTTGAGCCACATTGAAATTATAGTCTCCCAAAAGGCCACTAAAATACTTCACTCTCAGTATCATACTCTCAAAAACAAAGGAGAGCACGAGAATACCGACGATGTGTCATTAAACAAGCTATACATGCCCACAATAGAAACTTTCTTTCTTTGTTGTGTATTAATTATATGATACCATGTTGTTTAGCATTGAGTTTTATTGCCTTAGTTACATAAGCTTTCCTTAATTTTACTCTACCTTCAAAGTATCCGACACCAAAACATTTCCAGGTTTCAAAATTGGTAAAAAAGAAAAAAAATAAAAATAAATAAATAATGATAATAATAATGAAAATGCTTATGAAAATGCTCGTTTGTTCAGTACAGATAGTCAGTCGCTTAGATAGCCAAAGTAAGCCCAGCTGTTTACACTATTTCCCGTACCACGGGGCGACTCTATACTGGGCTCTGTAAATTTGTGCAAAATATTTCGACGAATATCTGAGGTATGGGAAAACGCACAGACTTAAAAAATTAGAGAAGTGTCATCTTTATTTATCTCCTATAACATCACAATTTCTTGAGTTTATCCACTGAATGGTTGTCGCGTCAGGATTGCGTGACAGTGTAAGCCAAGAATTGTTTTGCAGGGGTCAACATACATTAGTTTCTTCCAGCTTAAATGTACAATAATTCGCTACATGGGTTTCATTCTTGTAAAGACACATAACTCTGTTACAAGAAAATAACGAGAGAATATCGTTCAGTTCGAGATTTTAACTTTATAATACTTAACGAAGTTTCTCAGAGCGTTTTACTGAGATGTACTCGAACAAATACATCGTAAACAAATTCTCTAACCTTTCGGCTCATGTTCAGTGCTCAGACGTTCGTGCTGGGATTCTACTTGGTTCATTATCACGTCTAACAATACGATGACGCTTCTGAAAATGATTTTATCAAGTTGAAGAGTTGATAGCTTTGGTTGATAGCTCCTTCGGTCTGACATGATTCTTGACAAATTCGCGCAAAATGTTCGCTCGTAAATTGATCTCTCGTAAGGCTCGCAGAGCAACCCGTTCCGAAAACGCTTCACGTCCTTTAGTGCTGGTCTACTTCGAACGGTGTGTTCGTATGTGATTTTCTTTAGAAATCATGGAATCCGTACTAACTTTTCACGACGGCAACTTGTGAAAATTCCATGAGCTTTAGTCGTGCGCTGGTGACATATGCGCTTTAGAGACCAGACGGCGATGTGTGACTGAACGCGGAAAAAAAAAGGAAAAAAAGAAAAAAAAGAAAGCCGAAATTTCAACCCAGACCTCGTACCTCACTGCCTGAGTAGTAGTAATAATAATAATAATAGTAATAGTAATAGTAATAGTAATAGTAATAGTAATAGTAATAGTAATAGTAATAGTAATAGTAATAGTAATAGTAATAGTAATAGTAATAGTAATAGTAATAGTAATAGTAATAGTAATAGTAATAGTAATAGTAATAGTAATAGTAATAGTAATAGTAATAGTAATAGTAATAGTAATAGTAATAGTAATAGTAATAGTAATAGTAATAGTATTAATAATAGTAATAGTAATAGTATTAATAATAGTAATAGTAATAGTAATAGTATTAATAATAATAGTAATAGTAATAGTATTAATAATAATAGTAATAGTAATAGTAATAATAATAATAATAATAATAATAATAACAATAGTAATAGTAATAGTAATAGTAATAGTAACAGTAATAGTATTAATTATAATAGTAATAGTAATAATAATAATAATAATAATAATAATAATAATAATAATAATAATAATAATATTCCACATGGTTTTGCTTTTAAGTGTAATTATTAGCCAAATTGCGAGGAAAGTGTCGTCTTGGCTTTAGTTTTAATCTTAATTTGTCAACGGGCGGCCCAAGCGTGAGATGAGAGGAAATAATTAATGTAAATGAAACTTATGCGAACGTGACTCTTGCCCTGGAGCGGTGTTGTGTTACAAACATGCGATTTACAAGGTTTTGTTATTCACGCTTGGGCTGATCGTGATTTGAAGCGGCTACGTCCATTCCTTGGGAATATTTGGCCTTCGCAGTACCATGGCTCGATTCTGAGCAAGCCAGCCTTGTCTTTTTTCTAGTGGGACACTACCACCAGCGCTACTGAAGTCTCTGAAAACGCTTCAAAACGGCCTCAAACACCGTGAAACAACAAAGAATACGACAGGAAAGGAAGTAAAGTCAGTTTTATTGACAGAACATTGAATTTTAGGTATTTAAAGCAAACCCGTATAAGTTCCCTTACAAACCTTTGTAAATCGCATCTTTGTAACACAACACCGCTCGAAGGCAAGAGTCACGTTCGCGTACGTTTCGTTTACATCAATTATTTCCTCTCATCTTGCGCTTGGCCGCCTGTGATTTGTCTAGTCACATGGCATAGTTTTAATTGTTTTGTTTTATCAACTCAACAGGTTTAAAGTTTCATCGCTTTGGTAAGTACATTGTGTGTCCTTATCCAGTCACGATGATATTTAGCAAATACTGAATGAACAAGCTAGTAAGGAATGTGTGAGTGAGTGCGTGAGTAAATTCAATTACAGCTGACGAGTCATCACCACTTGTTCCCACAAGATGTTTGCTATTTTTAGCTACATATGGTAACTTGACACTTTTGTTTTTCACAAGGAAGCAAATTCAATTAGAGCTGACGAATCGTCACCACTTGTTCGCATAAGATGTTTGCTATTTTTAGTTAGAAATGGTAACTTGACACTTTTGTTTTCTTTTCACAAGGGAGTAAATTCAGTTAAAGCTGACGAATCGTCACTACTTGTTCCCATGAAATGTTTGAACAAACAAAACGAGATACTGCTATTTTTATTTACAAATGGTAACTCGGCACTTTTGTTTTTGGGGTCTTATGCTCATGCATAAAGACCCCTAAGTCAGGAGCGATCTTGTTTGTCAGTCAGTCAGTATGTATGTATGTATGTCACTTTGAGGACGAGATATCACGTGATAGACCTTGGGGAGTATAAATAATCTGGCCGGTAGACTGGGTACTAGTAATTGCTAGTCCAAGTTGTTTCGTCGGCCATTACTTCTGTCGTAGCGTTGTTGCTGTGTAATTGCAGCAGTTTTACCTGGTTGGTGAAAATTTAGAGAAGCTTTCCCTCGCAACTTAGTTACAATTGTCCAAGGTAAGTTATTTCTTTTTCAAAATCGCTCTGTCGTGCTGTTTATGATCATGATTTCATTCGAAAATCAATTGGACTGCCTTAAGTCTGCCTTGGTTGTTCTTTGTTGTTTCAGTTAGGTGTTGGGAGTGAGTTTCCTCGGCGATACGGGAGTTGTTTGCTCACGCAAGCTTACATATCTAGACTCGGCTTGGGGTGAAGTGCGGATTGAACTGAAACTAATGTTGTTTGAACCCAAATTGGAAGTACTTGCTGAAAATGTGCGTGACACAAATCGACACTGATTTAGTTAGCCGTGAAATCAAATGTGCTACACCTCAGCGTGTCATTTTCCGAAGCGAACGAAACACAGAATACATGTACCTTCCTCGTACCTTAAAACAGTCTGATAAAAGGTGAGTTTTCGTTCTGTTCAAATGGCACTGCACTAAATAGGACTGAAGTGTTTCTTTTTTTTTTTCCAGTCAAGTGCTACCGTAATGAGAGAAGTAGATTTATTTACACAATTATCAACATCGGCGTCGGCGGGAAACTGGCAGATATCGGCCATAAAACTGTAGAATTACTTCAGTCAACACTATTCCTTACTTTAATGGAAATAAATATACTCCTTTGTATTTTTTGAAGCGAAATAGTAGTTTTCTAAATTTATAAACACACAAAAATGATACAATACAACCATGTCAATCGTCGTGGTAAACACAGAATATTTAATTTAAAAGGGAAGTCTCGACGAGATGGTTATCAGGTAACACAAACGCGCGTGTCAAATACGTTTGCTATTAAAAAGGCCTAAAATTCCGAACATGAGGTTAAAATGTAAAATAAAACTTCAAATTAAATGTTATGTGATATAAAGCCAAGAAAGCGCCAAAATATCGAACATTTCAAAGCCGTGGATTTTTGTGTGCAATTGTGTGCAGTTATCAGGAAGCTCTAGCTGTAGCAAGAATGTTAACTTTTTGGGGGGGCCCTTGATGAGACTATATTATCACTCGGTTTTTAAGTTTTTGAAAAGACAATCGTATAATAGTACACTATGCCTACTGATGCATGAAATACAAATACAATACAGTAGAGATACAATACATACATACCCACTGGCAGAGCTAAAGAAGGGGAGGGGCTTGCCCTGCCAGCTTTTCTTCCTTCTGCAATTTTTTTTTACCCAAAACAGGGGGGGGGGGGGGTGGGGGGCCTCCTTCCCTAGATCCACCACTGGATATATGTTTCATTGCAACTCCCTACAAGGGTTTTCAGTTTACAAGACTACATAACTGTACTACTAAAGTAGTTTAACAATTCCTTTCCATCGTCTCTTAGATTATTCTAGAGCATAGCACCACTGTAGGTAAAGGACTGCTGTCCCGTGATTTGACAGCACCTTGAAATGTTCATTTGACCGGGGTGTTAAGTATTTCTCGTGTGAATATGTGAATGCAGAGTAAATTTCTCGATTAAGCAGTGGGTCAGGGAAGATTTTATTAACACAATTAAAGATCTTTATGGCATTGCTAAAGTTACATCTGTCACTAACAGGCAGCCAATATTTAGGGGTACAATGTGCAGAGTAACAGTGCTAGAGTGATTTACTCTGTATCAAGTAAAAGAAGTGAAGATGAAATAGAAAACATCATGAAAAAAAAAAAAAAACAAACAAACAATAGTAAGGCAGACGAAACAACATTTCTACTTATTATTGAAATCTTCTACTTGTTTGTTTTGAGTGATTTTACTGAGTTAGTCAATCCTCCTTAGCCTTTTTGCCGTGACACTGGATCAGAGAATTAAGAGTGGGAAAATCATGAGCACAATGTTTGCTAATGTCTCCTGGTACAATCCCCTGCCATACTCCCCGAATGATGTGCAGTGCTCATCTTGCCCAACCGCTTTGTGGCATGTTTTTCACACAAACCTTAGCGCTTACTTTGTGGATGGAACCACTACGCACAAAACAACTGACAACCCTGCAGCTCCCCGCGGTACTTAGATGTTGATGTTGTTACAGTCTTAGTCATTACAGCAGCAAACCCTCTTGACACTACATGAACAAATTTACTTGACATGTGTAAGCAGGGCTGAGTAACTCGCATGGGACAATGCGCAAAATAGGGCTAAATAGGTTAATGTGTTAAGTCCCTTTATTTAGGACTAGGACTAAATACATAATTATTATTAGAGGATATAGTACATAAGTCAACAGCATTCTGACATACTTTTTTCCACTTAAAAATTGTAACGACTTGATTACCTTCTCACTTGCAGCAATTCTCCCAGATGCTGACTTTTAAATAAAACTAAGCATAAGACCCCAAGTACGCATTGCGGACCTATTTTTTTACTTGGGAGTAAATTCAAATAGAGCTGACAAATTATCGTCTCTTGTTCCCAGGAGATGAAACAAAAAAAAGCTAGCATGTTTGGACAGTTTTTATGTGCCTGCTGCAGCAGTTAATATTTTTAGTTCATGGGTATTTTATGACATTCATTTTTGCTCGAGCGAGATCTTTTTTTAAACGTAAAATAGAATGAAACTGTTCAAATGTTCTTTGAAGACTGCGTGGCGCCCAGTTAAACTACAAGTTAATTAAATCAGACTAAACGTGTCAGAGAGCTTATTTCTCTTTCTTGCTATGGGGAGGGGGGGGGGCACTAGGGCGAATTCTGTTTGTTTTACCAAAAATTGGTCGAAATTGGAGCTTTCCCTAATGCGACTCTTACGAGCAAAATTGGGAAAAATTTGTCAGTGGACCAAAAAGATCAAAGACGCCGTAATGTATGGGTGGGGCAGGCAGATTTTTCCAAAATCGCCCAAAGAAGACAAAAATTCATTAAACATGTCATCTGCGTGTTTACTTAGGAAAATTGATGCACAGTAGAAGCACACGAACATTTCATCATTGTTTACAAAAGCGTTTTATCAGTGTTTACTCAAGAATTTAGCCTTGTTGTGTGGCTTCATGTGCGACCGGAAAATGAGCCCAAAAAAAATTGGTCAGTGCCGATATTTTTGGGTCTTTCGGACCGACCAAAAAAAATTCGCTCTAGTGCGACCCCCCCTATTTTTGCTATTAGTGTTGTTGCAATCTGTAAGAGGTAAACTTATAACTCGTATAAAATGAGGAAAGTTCTCTGAGCTTAAGTATTTTTATGGAAAAAATTCATCTTTGGAATACTGGGGGCTACTGGGGGCTGTTCCAAAGTCGTCTATACTTTACAGTTAAGGAGTTAAGTTTCTAAAGAAACTGTGGTTCTGCGTCGGTGAGGAGTATATATGGGTTATTGATCAAGTGTCAGGTCAGGATGGCTGGATATTGGCCAAGTTCTTTTTTCGCGTGTTTATGGACCGAGACGGAGTCGAGGTCCATAAACTCGCAAAAAAAAAAAAAAAAAAAGAGAACGAGGCCAATATCCAACCATCTTGACCGAACAAACTTGGTCAATAAAGGATTTATTATAGGGCTTTCCGGAAAATGTTTCTCGCGGGACACGGCGGGTAATCCCGAGCGGGCAAGATTGCTCCATCTTGCCCGCTTGGGTAGCCAATCACAGCGCACGATTTGGTTCATCTTGCCCGCTCAAGGAGCTAGCCATATAATAAAACAAGATAATTTGGTTTTATCAACTGGGTTGATAATGTGAATTGGCCACCGCAAAGAGATTCGAAAGCTGACATTACTTTACAATTTCAGACAAAGTAGTATTCGAAAAGAGTATGTCTGCCTTAAGTATTTTGTTGGGATATCAGCTGATAAGGAGAAAAAGAAGGAAGAGTTGCTCTGAAGAATCGTTGTGAAATATTTAGGGACAACAATCATCAAAGTTTGTTCGAGAATAATAAACTCTATAATGACATTGAATGGAATCTGGGACCAGTATACGTGAATGAGTCCACCGAGTACTGCTACCTCCAAGGCTTTTAAGTCACGAAAAAAATAACTTTTACACACCTTGCGTGCCTATGCTTTTATGATAGATTTCCGCCGTACGAAACAAACCGCCGTCGGGTTCTTACTTCGATGCGTGGAGGTGTTCGAAGAATTTATAAAGACATTCTTAGGTGTTCCTAGTTCTCTTGAGGTTATTCGGTCGGCCGTTCTGGATTTTAATTGTGATGGTCCGGGTTTTGGGTTTTCCGGGATCTCCTGGTACCCGTGTTCAGGGAAGTATACATTTCGGTGTCCAGATGTGTACTGAAAACAGTCAAAACCTAAATCCTAAATTCTAATGAAAGTAGAACTTGTCTCCATAAACTTAAAAATTCATTAAGAAAAGTTAAAAATCTACATTTTGGAAAACAAGATACTGTCAAAATCTTGTCGGGGAAACATTAAGGGGTGAAATAAGATGTCGTACAGATTGTTGTCAGACGAATGCCGCAGGAAAAGTCACGAAGTTTGTTGATGTTTACCCTCAGAGTAATTTTATTTGATTTCAATCGGTCAACACTTGCCTGGTTTTCGAAAACTACTTTACCTTTTGCACTGTGAGAATGAAGTGTCTTGCTTAAGAACACAACACAATGTCCCCGGCCAGGGCATGAACCTGGACCGCCTGATCTGGAGATGTGTGCCCTAACCATGAGGCCACCGTGCCTCCCACAGGGCTTGTAATTTGTGGTATAAATGAAGCTAAAATATTGATGATGATTGATTGATCTGTTTGATAGAAAGATACCTATACTCCAGAAACAAACATATCTCATCTTATCAGCTAACACAAAAAATGGCAATGATGTTCCCCAACTAGCCGATTGCCTACATTTTAATGCGATTGCTTTGCAGTAGGAAGTAACTCTGTATAATACAATGAATCAGTTAATATTTTGCAAGTTTTCCTGATTTTGCTGACTTTCACAAATGGTGTGCCAAATACTGAAAAAAACTTCATCGCTTTGGTTTGAGATATATTCATCGCGGTCTATTAATCATTTTAGTTGTAAGCTGAGGCAATAAGTTTTAAATAAAAAGTAGCAAAGTAGCAAATACATTTACAATACAGCAGCATCTCATTTGTCATATCGTAACCACTAGTAGGATAAAAGTAAATAATTGGAAGCCACATAAGCACGTATTTTCCCCTTCTACGATCGATCACTAACCTACTGTATATGCTAAATTAACTGGTGAGCTGAGAGTGAAGGATTATTTTGAAATCCACTACAGGCCATTTATTTATACTTATTTCAGCCTGGAAATCTTAGTGTCTTTAATTTTTTCTTGATAATTATGTTTATCCAAGTATAATCTATAAGCCACACATGTACGCACTGCGGACCTATTTTTTCTAAAAGGAAAAAAATTCCCATTCTTTTCCGAGGCTTGAAGAGTGATACTGCAGATTTTCCGATTCAAATGTGGAGATAAAAAACAGCAGAGCGTTTAAAGTTCTTTTACAAAGTTTGAGTGAAAAAAAAAATGTAATCACTTCTTTTTCTTTTCTTTTAGAATTTATGTACAAGTACTGTTTCAGGATTCCTTACATTATCTTCCTTCGTGACACAATGAGCAGCGTGGCCCTTGTAGGACTACACTTTTGGATCTGCCTCGAACCTTCACAACTGGCATTCAGCCATCTAGAATGGGCTATCTTGGTTTTTCTTTTTGGCCGACTTGTACTGGAATTCACCCAGATTGCACAGGTGGCAAGAGTTAAAGACAACAAAATGAGGCAATTGAAAAATTACCTTAGGTAAATAATGCTTACGCTGTCACTATGTTTAACTGGATTCTCTGCAAAAAAGAAATGGAATACGGCCTTGAAAATGGCTTGTATTGCCATATATGGTATTCAATTTATTCGATTAAGCTCCGCATCCGAGGTCAAAGATCTTAATAAGCGCCGCATTCGTAGATGCAATGCTCATTCTGGGTTTAACTTAAACACAAGTAGGTTTCTACATTGTCTAAAACAGCCTCGGGAATTCATTTTCCTGAATAACACTGTTAAAAGAAGGACAGCCCTGTAGCACAGGACGAACAAAGCTACAGTCGCAGTTGTTTATCCTTAGTGAGCCAGAAACGAATCCCTTTGAATGGACGTCTTTTGATGTCGAGGAGGCACATCCAGAGATGCAGCTCTTGGAATCGGTTCACGAGGGGGATAGTGACGTTGAAAGTTTGTGAACATAAAGCAAGCCAGCGCAAAGTGCAAGCGCATTTTCATACAAAAATGACACAGTGAATGACATTTTGAACTTGTTTCTGTTTTACTGTTAACATTTACTTGTTACTCGGCATTTGTTTTAGAAATATGATCCTAATAAGCGCTGCATCTCAGTCCCGATAAATTTGAAAAACGCGCGCCAAGGCGCTTAATCGTGTAAGTAAGGTACGGTTGTCCTTTGCATGCGAATTTTGTACTTTCTTGGGATGCTGTTATAACTTCTTATCAGGTTATCTTTTCACTTTTGTTATGACCACTGTGCGGAGGTACATGTGCAGGTACCGGAGCTCAGATCACGTAAACCAAAGAAAACAAAAGGACAGAAAACAATGCAACCCCTATGACAAAATCTCAAAAATAATAGAAATACAATATCCATCCTTACATGCAGAATTAGACCCAATGTTTGTGTCAACAATTTGACATCGAAATGCATGAGCCAAGCTAAATGATTTCACGTATTGCCATTGAGAATAAGGAAACCACACGAGTATTGTTCAACCCTTGGTGTATCCTCCCCTCCCCTTCTTCTCGCAATCTTTTTGGTGTTTTAAAGTTTTGCGAGGTTATAAAGCGTTTTCACTTGACGTCAAGGCGGCCATGTTGGTGGTCCAAAACAAAAAAAAACCGCGGCCATGTTGGTGTTCCAAACTACGCCTCTGAGAATTGAACTCTATTTTTATGCAAGTAGCTTCTTTTGTTTCAGTAAACCAATATGGCTGGTAGTGACGTGAATGAAAGCGCTCTATAGTTTCTATTTCAGAAAATCGATCGATTACATTAGCCGAGTGTTCAGGTAGATCTCATTCACCAATCGTTTTGTTGTGAAATGAGGGCTGCTTTTAAAAGCTAAATTTGATCTTGTCAAGACCGAAGTTTGAACTTAATTTGGACAAAATTGACGCTCTCCAGCCCACAAAATTTTCAGATCAGATGTAATGTCTGTATAGGTAATAGCCTGGTTTGCAGTGATATTTGGCATAAATACGACGAGTGCCAGATCACGACTACTACCTGAGAAATTCCTTCCAGTTGATTCGCTTCATAAGCGAGCAAATTGGTTTCGAAATCCTTGCTTTTTGGCTTAGCTGGTCCAGACATTTTGCTAAGTCGACGCACCTGGTTTTTTTTTTGTTTTCGCGTTGGCTTTCTGAATTTTCTTTGAGTTGTTGAATCTCTTGAATTTAAAAATCTGGGATCTTTCTGCCATTTTTTTTTAACTCTCGCAGAGATGCGATGTCGTGATTTTGGTTACCATAGAAACTAAAATTTTCACATGTAGATATTTCAAATTTAGCTGAAATACTTCTGCTCTCAGCGAATCAAATTGCAGAAATTTCTCAGGTAGTACTTCGAAGGGGTCTCCCTTTGGCGAGTTAAATCATTTGGCGTTAGACAGAATAAAATCTATAAAGTCACTCTTGGGAGTAAAAGGGTTAAGTCTGCAGAGTCAAGCTTCGCAAAGTCGGGAAATTTTAGAGAAGTTTGTCTGCTGGTTGGGGGAAGGGGGCATACAAACGTTCTTCCTGACTTGTAGAACAATATTTTCGCTATTTTGCAAGATGAGACTGTCAAACTTGGCCATTTTTCTAAGTTTTAGTGCTCTTTCGTGCAGTTTCGTTAGATTTTCTCTACCTGGTCAAGTTCATCGCAAAAGAAAAACATATACACCTTTTTAGTCAGCTTACTTCTCCCCCGTGCACTCCTTTTCCTTCCTTTCCCTAATGCTGTATTCTCAGAATGAGCCGGCTAAATTTAAGCTTGTGTATTACTGATTTAACGGAGTTATTTGTGAAAACCACCTTTCCTTGAGCTATGTTTTCAGACATCCGATTATTGGTAATTAAGTGTTACACGAACTTCAAGATTATGCCCGCGGCGCACGATGCATTTGGGTTAGAATGGGCCTTTAAAATTTTGTCTTAAAATTACTACCTTTGACTTTTTGCGCCTTGTCGATATTAATTTATTTTTTACTTTCAGAGATCGTTGGAATATTTTCGATCTGGTCATACTCTTCACGTATTTCTGCGCCATTTTACCCTTGAGGGTGGTCACGTGGGCGAGTTCAGAAACAGAAACAAACAATCGTGCCCTGCTGGTTGCTGGATACCTTTATGGCTTCAATATGATGTTGCTGACTTTCAGAACATTCGGTTCCTTTCTCGAGATATTTGAAGGCGTTGGCACAATCCAAATTGCCTTATTTAACATCATCAAAGATGCTTGTGTTATAGTGCTGCATTTTATCGTAATCACGCTGGGTTTTTCGAGCACAGTAACAAAAGTACTCGCGGCTGGTAATTCGATGGTTGCAAAGGACAAAGAGCAGTACTCGTAAGTATACAAAGTTTTTGCGGCATTATCTTTGTTATTTTTCATTTGATGGAGGCGTCATGTTGCACATGCTCAAATGGATTTTCTTAAACAATAATTTTAAAATTGAACGAGACTTACCTTAAGTCGATTTTTGATTGGAATTTTATCTCGTCGCCAGTCAGGAATGGAGTAGTTACATAAGAAGCATGCGCATGCTAGTCAATCTTGAAAAAACCCCAAGGGTGAGCAGAGGGATAGGAACGAAGGATGTTACGAAAAATTGTGGCGTGACTGGCGTCACTTGGAACATTCGAGTGTATGCTAATTTGATCTAGAAGTTTCGTGCATATTTAATTAGCCTTCACGGTGACTAAGCAATCTATTTTAGTCGTTTACGTCTGCTGCTGTAAATAGTTTATATTGTAATGATACTTTATTAAACCGCGCAGCCGTAGGCTGGGCGGTTTCTTGCTCTACCTTCGGTTTTTTTTTTTTTTTTTAGTCTTGTCGGTGACTATATCCAGACCTCCGCGGATGATGTCATTATCAGCCAATTACAGGCCATTTCTCAGTTCTTTTCGTCATATCCCCCCTCAGGAGGGTTTTGTCAAGTTAGCGAATTAACTGTTTAGACAAAAGAATGGCCGCCGACGGGAAAAATGTTTATTTGGTCAAACTTGGGCCAAAATCCTTCGGCGATGGGCGCAGAACATTTGCAAGGATAAAGCATCTAATTTAGTACCAGCTGCTGGCTACTGAGGCTGAAATTATCCAGAGTTAAGCTATATTTTCGTTTTGCGTGCGAAACAGAAGATTTCGTAAGCTGGAATTTTTGTTTCTGTTTACTTTCGAAGGGAATATTCAATGCGCTATAAAGGTATTACTTCTGGCCATGGATCACGCTGACGGTGATAAATGTAAGATCGTGTTTACTTCGCCAGAAGTTATGATGGAATTTTCTGGGGAAAAAAGTTAAAACTTAGCCTTTTATCATGTTTTATAGCGCTCGTCATAAACTCTTTTAACATATGTAAATTGATAGTCGTTTGAAAGGTCAAGGTATTTTTTTCTCAGACATAAACAAAATTATCCGATTACAAGTCACGTTAGACCCGCTTCAGGCAAAGAATGTTTCCATATCTCAAACCGCCCTCTTCCTATTCACGTACACTCGCATGAAATTTCTAAGTTTCTCGACACAGAGACTTAGTTTCTGCTCAACAAATGTTGTCAAAGTGCAAGTCTCTTCAATTTTAAAGGGAAAAAAAAATTTCGTCGAGACGAGGTGGATTTGAACCCGGGGCGCAAGCTCGGCAGTCTTCCACTCTAACCACTAGACCACCGAGGATATGCTAGAAACAGCTGGTTTAATTTAGGTACCGAATCAGAAACCCGAACGCTATAAAGACGCTAACCATCAACCCCTTGCATTAACCCTAATCAGTTTTTTCAATGCTCAGGCCTATAATCAGTAATTACTTTGTGTACGCATCACAAGGTATCCAAGGGTGGTTTGAGATATGGGAACAAGTCCTAACCATTTTTAAATTGTTTCCGGGAAATGTTTTCTCGCAAAACGTTGTTGCTAAATATTACGTAATATTTTTGTGAGCGAAAAAGAGTTAAAAAAGCGCGGTTTTCATTTTTTTAAAAATTCTTGTTTTTTTTTAGTTTTGTCGGTTACAAATCCCAAACCTCCGAGGATGATGTCATCATCAGCCAATTACAGGCCATTCTCAGCTCTTTTCTTCATATCTCCCCTCAGGAGAGTTTTGTCTAGTTAGCGAATTAAATAAACTCGCGGTTAGTTGGCGAGGGTTTATTTGGTCAAAATTGGGCCAAAATCCCTCGGAGATGCACGTCAAGGCATTTGCAAGGATAAAGAATGTAACTTAGGACCAGTTGCTGGCTACTAAGGCTGAAATCATCCAGCGTTAAGCTGTATTTTCGTTTTGCCTGCATGTTCACTTTCGAAGGGAACATTCAATGCGCTAAAGAAGGTATTACGTCTGTCGTCAGCCATGGACTCCGCTGTTGGTGATAAATAAGATCGTGTTTACTGGAATGCCCTTACGGTGATAACTAAGATCGTGTTTACTTCGCCAGAAGTAATGGTGGAGTTTTCTGGGAAAAAAAAATAAAATCTTGGCTTTGAACATATGGAAATATATATTCGTTTGAAAGGTCAATTGTGAGACCTTTTCTCCTTCGAGCTAGGTAAACAAAGTCTCCGATTACAAATCACGCAACCACGCTATACAACCTAGGCACTGAGCCAACTCTGAATCACGCAGTCTCTATTGTTTCCAATCTTTTAAATATTAGTGATGTTTTCTCGCAAAACGTTGTTGCTAAATATTACGTAATGTTTTTGTGAGCGCAAAAGAGTTAAAAAGCGCGGTTTTAATTTTTTTAAAAATTCTTGTTTTTTTTTTCGTTTTGTCGGTTACTAATCCCAAACCTCCGCGGATGATGTCATTATCAGCCAATTACAGGCCATTTCTCAGTTCTTTTCGTCATATCCCCCCTCAGGAGGGTTTAGTCAAGTTAGCGAATTAACTGTTTAGACTAAAAAATGGCCGCCGACGGGAAAAATGTTTATTTGGTCAAACTTGGGCCAAAATCCTTCGGCGATGGGCGTCAGGACATTTGCAAGGATAAAGCATCTAATTTGGGACCAGCTGCTGGCTACTAAGGCTGAAATTATCCAGAGTTAAGCTGTATTTTCGTTTTGCGTGCGAAACAGAAGATTTTGTAATCTGGAATTTTTGTTTCTGTTCACCTTCGAAGGGAATATTCAATGCGCTATAAAGGTATTACGTCTGGCTATGGAACACGCTGACGGTGATAAATGTAAGATCGTGTTTACTTCGCCAGAAGCAATGGTGGAATTTTCTGGGGAAAAAAAGTTAAAACTTAGCCTAAACCCTTTTAACATATCTAAATTTATATTCGTTGGAAAGGTCAAGCTATTTTTCCCTTAGACGTAAACAAACCTCTCGGATTACAACACGCTATGCAAAGAATATAATCATTGAATCACGCAACTTGTACTGTTCACTTTCGCTGTGGAATCGATCACGCAACTTATGATCTGTTGACCCGTCAACATAATAAAAATTCAGAGCTTTGTAGTGTGCGCTGTGGAGATGAATTTGGCTAAGAATTTTACTGGAACGGAGCGCTTAACCCTGTACTATGATTCTGTGGAGGAATTGGGGTGGCTAGCATGCTTTAAGTGTCTTTTTTTCGCTTCGAGAAGGAGTGACTTCAAAACCGAGTATGTAGCTTTTACTCTTCTTACGAGAGGAAACTCAAAAAGCGATAAATCGCTTAAAAGGTTTCGGATCGCGCTGAAACGCAAGATGACTATATAAAAAAGACAACAAGGCATTGAGGTCGGTTACTCTTATTACACTGAAAATTTCCTAAAATTTAGGCTAAAATGTCTATTGACGTTTGTCGTGTGTCATTGCTGATGTTATTAAAAAGCTGTATGTTCACCTCGTTAGACCTCTCAAGTGTGGTCTACTCATCAAGCTTATTTAAGGGGGCGATATGGCAGAGGCTGTACAACGTCGGGCGAATAAGCTCATGGTTGGGAATAGGATTTCTTACAAAGAACGTTTGAGTAAGACTGGTCTTAATGTAGCTATCTTCTAGACGAATCTATTAACTCTTCATTTTTTTCATTCAAATGCCTGCATAGTTTTTATGGCCTCGATATCTCTAATTATCTGCAGTTTTATAATTCTGAGCATGAACCCGATATTTTGAGGAACACTGAACTAACTTTTAAAACTAGCTATAGAAGAACAGAATTATTTAGGTCGTCTTTTTTTCCTAGAGTTGCTCGGCTTTGGAATAATTACCTATATCTATTAGGAAGAGGGAATCACAAATCAATATTCAAAAAAGACCTAAGACTCGACTGTTTTGCTACTAATAATATACAAGCAACAATTTCTGCAGTCTGATTGGTTAAGAACATGTCAATTAATCCCAAATCAGTGCAAAAAAGTGTAATTGAGTGCAAAAAAGTAATTGAGTGCAAAAATGTGTAATTGAGTGCAAAAATGTAATTAGTTTGAAAATGATTGATAGCTCCTACTTTGAGCTCGGACAAACAAAATGGCGGATAAAAATTAACCGAGATTGAAACTCTTTACCTCCATTTCAATACAATTACCTCATAACGAAGCAAAGTGCAAAGCTCAACAACAACTTCTAAACTAGTAAAGTGAAGTAGATATCACACAAAAGCCGCGAGGTCAAAAACCTGAACATAAACTTGAGCTTGAGTGAATGGAAATATGCCGGCGTCGATCACGGCTACATTACAAAATAAGTTGAACAAGTAAATATTAAAATTCTTGAGCACCACGAAATAAAGCGCGAAGAAGGACCCAACAAGACGTCCTAAGAACCGGCCACATCTTACTTTTTAAGACAAAAAGTGCAAGCATTCTACTTTTGTGAAAGAACTGAAACGGCGAGCTTAGAGATTAGAAAGGTCGTTCCCTAACAAAACCCGGTAATCTCAGGAGGCAAATCTAACCTTTACAACGTCCAGTGAAGAAGCTAAAGTCAGGCAGCAACCAGGAGAGGTTAAAAAGATGTCCTTCAGAGCTAAGAGATCCCGTTTCTTGGTAGATTTTAGCCTCGTTTCTCGGTATTTTGGTCAAAGTAACTTGTACCACGGCCAGGTTCAATAGTTTCTTGCAAGCAGTTTCTCAACCACTCAAAAAACATTTGGCAAGAAAGCCGCATCAAAACCGCAGGGAGTTTTTCCTCTGTTTTGTGGTCAAGTTCTTCAATTCAACTGTGAGTAAAGACTGCTTTTAACTGCAAAAAGAAACTGCTCAGTTTTCATACATGACTTGGAGAGAGTGAATGAATTTTTACGCTTGAATTCACCTGTCAAATTTTCATCCAAAGTTGATGTAGCTTGTTGCCTCCATTTGTCACGCAAAATACTTAAGCGTGACAGAAATTGTTACTTGTATATTATTAACAAGTAATCAAATGATTTTTCTCGTGCAATTTGGAATAAATAAGCACTCGTAAATTTTTCAAAGACTACAAATTGCACTCGCCCTACGGGCTCGTGCAATTTTTTGTAATCTTTGAAAAATTTACTCGTGCGTATTTATTCCAAATTGCACTCGAAATCATTTGATTACCTATACTGATAGCAAAGATTTAATGTAATTGTTATTTAATTTCAGTCAGCACTATTTTTGTAACACATAATATTTTACTACATTCGTTTTATAATACTGCCTGTCATTATGTATATTTTATTCATGTTCTTGTTTTACATATATTATTTCTGGTGGCCTTTATCACCAGGGAAGTTCATTCCTGTTGCTAGGTCTTCCAGCAGCTATTTATTTATATGTTTGTATGTACATATATTTATCTGCTGTAAAATTATTAAACCCTTTTAACATATGTAAATTGATAGTCGTTTGAAAGGTCAAGGTATTTTATCCTTAGACATAAAATTCTCCGATTACAAGAAACGCTAGACCTGTCTCATACAAAGAATGTTTCCATATCTCAAACCGCCCTCTCTCTATTCACGTACACTTGCATGAAATTTCTAAGTTTCTTGACACAGAGGACTTAGTTTCTGCCCAACAAATGTTGTCAAAGTGCAAGTCCCTTCAATTTAAAAGGAAAAAAATTTTTCGTTGTGACGAGGTGGATTTTAACCCGGGGCGCTGGCACGGTGGTCTTCCACCCTAACCACTAGACCACCGAGGAAACGCTACCGACAGTTGGTTTAATTTAAGTACCATATCGAAAACCCAAACGCTATTGCTGGTTTTCAGTGTCACGCCATTCAAAATACATCAAAATAAAAAATCAAAACCGTTCAATAGATTAAGTCCAGAATCAGGAAATAGAAAGAAGGTACATATACAAAGACTCTCGCCAAGATTCAGGTCACAGCAATTTTTCTCATGGAAGATATGCGAAGAAGCGTTTTCCCCTCATTTATAGTGATTTGTATGGAGACGCCATGCTGGTGCCCATGTACATGGGCACCAACATGGCGGCCGGAAACCAGCAGAAACATCTGTCACTGAGTTTTGCTACGAAAGAGTGAATTTATCTCTCGAATAACTCGAAAACGTAACAATAGTACTTTATTCTAATACAAGAACTGTTCAGATAGCCAAATTCCCCGAAATAAGTCACCTTTTAAACCCACATAACAGCTCTCTCGCCCGTCATGTAAATGTCACGTCACGCAAAAGCTTAGAAATTCAGGCGTAGTCTATCACTAAACCAAGAACCCATTCGGAGTGAAAATATGTATGAATAGTAGTTTTTAGCTGCTCTTATACAGTATGAAAGTAAAATTTCAGGAGGATCAATATTTCTGAAGTTTGAAATTTAGTGACGTCATGTGAAAACCAGCAATAAAGAAGCTAACCATTTAGACTGCAAAACAGTCGTATTTTTTGCGAACGCGAGCGACAGTCCATATTC
The DNA here is from genome assembly GCA_019787425.1 of Platygyra sinensis. NCBI lineage: Eukaryota > Metazoa > Cnidaria > Anthozoa > Scleractinia > Merulinidae > Platygyra > Platygyra sinensis. Next base: position 19,018 of record JAHPZR010021770.1, read on the forward strand.
GAACGAAAGGTCTGGAGCGAGGATCACGCTTACGGCGCTTCGCGCCTTCCGAAAACGTCCGAAAACGACTGCTTTGCAGTCTACTAACCATTAACCCCTTGCATTAACCCTAACCCTAATCAGTATTTTCAGTGCTTAGGCCTATAATCAGTATTTATTTTGTGTACGCATCACAAGGTATCCAAGGGCGGTTTGAGATATGGCAACAAGTCCTAAACATCTTTTAAATTGTTTCCGGGTAATGTTTTCTCGCAAAACGTTGTTGCTAAATATTACGTAATGTTTTTGTGAGCGCAAGAGTTAAAAAAGCGCGGTTTTAATTTTTTTAAAAATTCTTGTTTAGTATAGCCGGAAAGTTCTAGAACGTTTTGCTGTAAAGTATATAAGTAAATCGGTGTAGTGTTTGGATGGTTTATATCCCAGGAGTGTTTGAGGTTTTATTTCCCAGGAGTTTTACAGTAGTGTTTACTGAAGTGTGGAGAAGGTCGCGTGTAATCGACAGAGGTCGTGGTTGTGACGTGTAACAGAGGTTACGTGGATATTTGACAAGAGGCCGCGTGTTTAAAGTTAAGTGTAGTTACAAGCCTAGCGTGTGCTTGTAGAGAGGTCCTGTGTGGAAATACTGCGTTCGTGGGGATTAAATATATCTTGTTGTGTTTCCAAGATCCCTGCGTTCTGATTAGACTACAAACTATACCTACCACTAAAAACATTCGAACGTGCAACAAAGGAGTTAGGGTGGGATAGACCCTACAGAGGGAGGGCATGTAACTCCTTCGTTCCTGACTGGCGAGGAGATAGAATTTCAATCAAACGTCGACTTAAGGTAAGTCTCGTTTAATTTTAGAATTCTACCTCGTCACTAGTCCTAGTCACCGCGGAGCTACATGAGACTTGAAAGAGCTGGTCACGCGAGGTAACCGCAGGCAATTAGAAACGCACAGGGAGATAAACCCAACATATATAGTAGTTAATATCATAGTAAGTACAACGTTACTATCAAATGATCTACCACCAAAACGCGCAACGCAATGTTGCGTGACAGCGCGATGATAGCGAGCAATAATCCACTGAATATAATATTAAGAGAAAATTCTTCCTATTCGGAAATGTTCTGGAAATTGCCTAGAATACTGGCTCCAAAGTTCCCTTCAATTGGTTTGTGGTAATGCTTGGCAAAGGTTTGGGCATTGGTCCAACCTCCTGCTTTGAGGATGTCTGCGAGAGTCAGCCGGGCCAGTTTGGGCACCGTAGGAGGTAGAGGCTGGTCTAGCGCTGTTGCCGGAGAATGTTCCTGTATCAATTCCCGAGTCCTTTAGAACACTTTTGGCCCACTTCCCTACGGTGGAGTTGGAGACTGGCTTGTGCGGCTTTGCATATCTGATAAGCAGCTTTGTATCATGCGTCGCTCGAATTGATTTTGTACACGCTATGTACTGCTTCAAGTGGGACACTACGCAAATCGACTCGTCTCTTGGGTATGCCAGTAGTTCTATGGGCACGAGGTGCTTCCCGAGCCTGGTGGTTTTCAGTTTGTCGCGAATAGTAAACACGATTTTCCCCGGAAGTTCTTGCACAAGGGCGGTATCCAGCTTCGTGAGGGTCTGACATCGCTGGCCCGTTAATAAACAGAAGAGCATAGTTGTCTCCTTAGTTAGGGATTTCAGGTTTAACTGTGTTGGGGGTCCCAAGGATCTGAGGTGTTGAAGGACTATACTGACGCCCCAGATGGAGCTATATCTTGGCAAAGAAGGCTTAAGTTCAAAAATGCCTTTTAGGAATCGAGCCACTAGTGGGTGTGCTCCAAAGGTTATGTTGTTGGGGAGAATTAGGACAGAAGACAGTGCTGATCGGGCAGTGTTTATTGTTGACTAAGGTTGCCAGAAAATCAATGCCATTCTCCACACTCGCGTCCAATCGATTGACTTCCTTTGACTGGCAGAACTGTTCCCACCGTTTTAGGTAGACATCATACTGTTTAGTAGTTCCTGTACGCCAGGAAGCCATTATGATGTCTTTGGCCTTTGTAGAGATGCCGTGACCAGTTAGGGTTTGGCTGATAAGAGACAAACCAGGAGGGAGAGTTGTTTGTGTAGTGGGTGGGTCACATCGGGACGGCTTGGGAGGTGCAGGAGAAATTTGTCTGCACGGAGGTGTACATTCTCGCGAATTGCCATTTTCATCGCCAAAGGGAACCATGCTTGCGTGGGCCAATTGGGCAACACACATACCCCCGCCGCTCTGTTGTTCTTGATTTTCTTTAAAACAGCTGGGATCACGCTGAAAGGAGGAAAGGCGTAGAAATTTAGAGTGGACCAGTCAAGGGAAAAAGCATCAATGGCAACCGCACCTGGATCAGGCCTGTATGCGACATATCGGATGAACTGCCCGTTCAGTCTCGAAGCGAAAAGGTCAATTTCCGGGGGAAATTCAACTGCGTTAAGGCGCGTGAGAGGGAGTTCTTATTTAGCATCCACTCGGTCTCCGTTTTATTTTGGCGCGATTCTAGATCTGCTTGCTGGTTGGATTTCTCAGCTATGTGAGCTGAACTAATCCAAATGTTACGTGAGACGCACCATTGCCACAATTGTTTAGATAGCGTGTTCAAACCATCTGAATGACACGTTCACATATGATTTATAATAGCTACAGCAAAAGCATTGTCTATCATCAATCGGATGTGTGTATTGCGAAGGGAGTGACAAAAAACCTGTAACCCGAGAAAAGCCGCCAAAAGTTCAAAATAGTTGATGTGATTTCTAGCCTCATGTGCGGCCTATAGGCCGCCAGTGGTGCGAGTTCCGAACACTGCTCCTAAGCCGTCCATAGAGGCGTCTGTAGTGAGTGTGTGATTTGGACTTTCCCGTGTTAAGACATTATATGAATCGATCACGTTATTCGCCCACCATTCAAGTTCCTCGACAGCCTGGGGCGAGAGCGTGACTTGCTTATCAAAATTCCACCGATTGGAATGTAAGACAGTTAATTTGTCGCGTTCGAGGGACCGATAGTACAAGGGCCCATAGCAAACCGCGGGAAAGCATGACACTATCTTCCCAATTACGCGTGTTGGGGAGGGGTCGGCAAGCAAGATGTTTCAGGCTGTTTGTAGGCCGGTAGCTTTATCTGGGGTCAACCTTATTGTCATCTCGACAGAGTTCAGTACGAAACCCAAAATTTCGAGCCGTTGCGAACGGATGAAGGTGGATTTGGCAGGGTGCACGACAAACCCCAAAGAATCAACCACTTGGACCGAATCAATAACAATGCCTACACACTCTTTGTATGTTTTCCCTTGTAAGAACATGTCATCAAGATATGCGCTTGACACATGGCCTCTTAGGTGAAGAGTAGAAAGGACAGGTTTCAGAAGTTTAGTAAATTTCCTAGGGGCACAGGAAAGGCCATTAGGCAAACAAGTGAATTGGAAAAGTGCACCCCGCCACATAAAGCGGAGATATTTCCGGTCCATAGGTGTTATCGACACAGAATAATAGGCATCCTCAAGGTCGATGGAGGCCATGTAACAATCGTTTTCAATGAGCTTGATGACTGTGTTTAGGGTGTCCATCTTAAAATGAGTTTTGCTGGCGTATTGATTGAGTTTCTTTAGGTTGAGTATCATCCGATAGCTATCATCTTTTTTGTTTCTCAGAAAGATGTTGGAAATTATCTCTCCGTGGCTATGCCCAGTAGGCTCGATGACACGTTTGGACAATAGTTTTGCTATTTCCAAATCTATTACCTGTGCATCAAAATCTGATCTGACAGATTGCTAGAGGTAGTGTTCACAAGGAGGGCTATCGAGTTCTATTGCCATGCCAGAAACAGTAGATGAAATCTCTCTATCGGATATCAGCCGACTTCAGGCGTCTGAGGAATGCGAAACACATCCGGTCCGAAAATTGTCGCAACGAGCTTGGAGATAACCACGAAGAGAAAAAGTAATGAAGCTGGGAAAATCACTCACCGATAATTTGATTTGCTCGAAGGAGCGCAATATTTCTTCCCCGCAGGGCTGCCGCTCTTCTGATAGGGTAATTTCTTGCGACTGTTTGGTCGTGAGCCCTTCCCCCAAAAAAGGCGGTCTTGCGTGGGAGCCGCTCTTATTGTGGCTTTCCCTTTTTGTGGGCCATGTGTCACGGCGATATCCACGGCTGTGGCCCTTAGAGGATCCGACCGTGTTTCCAATGCGATGTTTTTCTTTCACATCGCGTACTTGTTTGGCGAGGTCCTCCCCGAAGAGAAACTTTGCAGAGGCCTTCGTTTCCGAGGAGCAGAGGGCATGGTACTCAGGTTTTAAGGAGGGTTTCATTTGCTCCCGCCGCAAAAGAGATATCTCACTTGCGGCATGCCCTATTGAGGCCACAATATCAATACTACTCGCAAGCAGTTCCTTTTTGGTGGGGCCGTTTAAATCAGTAACGCGGAGCAACGTATCTACATTCGTTAAGGTTGCATACGTTGCCTTCTGGAAGGCCTGTTGCAAATTGGCGAGCCGAAGGTCGGCTTTCTTCCAGAGGGAGTTCAAGGATTGCCAAATTTCAGAATTGGCACGAGTCACTGTTATATCCTCGCAGTTTTCCGGGGGGTCATATTTGGTCAAGAGGCTTGACATTTTTTCTTGGTCAAGCTTCTTGCCCCAACGTTTGTTGGCGACTTCGGCCAACTACTTGTTGATAGGAGGACCTTTTCTATCCTCGTCCCGGAAGGTGGCAGTCAACTCCTTTAGAATTTCATCGTGGTCTTCAGCGCCTTCATTATTGTCCTTTTTGTGGAAGCTCCCCCCACTTACACCATCGAGCAGATTCTGAACCTCTTCCTCTGAAGCAGTAACGCTAATCGCGTCCGAGTCCTTGCTGGATTTCATGCATGGGCCCTCGGCTTCTTCATCCGAAGAGAAGCTTTCGCTGCCGCGTTGTCGTTCGCGTCCAGGCTCGTTTATGCCCGTTTGGTTGTGAGACAGTTTCCCGCGCTTCGCGAGAACATTCCCCGGTGGGGATGCTTTGGCATAATTGCTCCCAAAAAGTTGGCATCATGTCCGTGTGGACGTTGAGCTGGTCCACGGCCTTTTCGAGTTTGTTCGTGGTGCCCGTTGGGTCAGTTGTTGCGCCCGGTGGGCTCTCAACAGAAGGCGCGCTCGTTGACTGTTCTTACATTGTGCTTGGCATAATAGAGTAATCTGAATGTGAAAAATGGTTAGCAATTTATAATAACGCCAAAAATCAGGCCTCCTCGAAGCTTACCTAAGTTATCGGAAGAGTAGAAGGTAAACACGAGAGAAAACGAGGTGCAGTTAGTGAAGGCCCGTGGAGATCGACTAGAAAGCACTCATGCAATTGACTAGCTAGCATGCACTTGCTTCTTGTGTAGCTCCGCCGTGACTAGGACTGGTGACGAGGTAGAACTGGATTGGAGGGTATCTGAGATTTTTAAAGCGCAATCGAAATAAATGATTTCGAAGTTAAAACCTCCCACGAAGAAGAACGGCACTAGCATCAGTTGCGGCGTCAACCCGGTATCTCCACGACAAACAATCAACTAAAACTATAGGCGATTCAATACGAAATATTGCGGTTTTCACGATTCTGGCTGAAAAAAAAAACTACTGAAAGTGAACCTGACTTTGAGACAAGCGATTAATCTGATGACGAGAGAGGATGAGATACCGGGGTTATGTAACAAGCTAGGTAGTTCACAGTCTTTCAATGGCTCGGCCTTTTTGAATTTAAAATGGCGGGGAACATCAATTTGGTACCTGAGAATGTGGTCGACATTGTACGGAAAGATCTATCCTAGCTCTACTATCTGCTTATTAGAGACATCTGGTAACATTTAAATTGATAACGTGACAAGTGGTACAGAGAGCACCACAATAAATTACGCCTATATGCGTAGCTGGGGCTCAAAGGTTTAAACAGTGAGCAATATTTCATCTTTGCTTTTCAATAAACCGTCCGACATACTTTCACTTTTTCAGTACGTGTAACAAAACCGGAATACACTGGTAAGTGGATGAGTACCTATTTAATGATTGTGAAAATGTAAAGCTCGTGGAATGTGGCTGAATTGACAAAGATACCTCACAAATTAATGTGATCTGGTAAGCTGAAGCCACTCTCTGTCTTTAGTGCCCAAACAGTGGCTTGAGCTTACAAGATCACATTAATTTGTCAGGTATCATTGTCACTCCAGACAGTTCTCACAAGCTTTACATTTTCACTACTTGTTTTATTCATGTGTGGGTACTTGGGCCTGAGCATTAGCTACGCCATACTGTCTAACAAGTCCGATACAGCTGTCCATGGCTGCTGATGCTTGGGCTCAATCTTTGATTTGGTAGATTTAAGGAGTAATCCCCGCTACCATATGGCCTTACTTCCTAAATAGCGGCTTCAGCTTATCAGATCACATTTATTTGAAGGTAACCCTTTTAATGTCTGCCTGGCATATGGTGTTCTTTTCATTTCAAGCCAGCAATACGCATTTCTGTTCAATCTTTTACTTGTTGATGAAGATCCAGCCAAGTAAATATCTAGCTTATTATTATTTAGCTCAATCCGGTTTCCTTAGTTCTTTTTAAAGTAATGTTCCGCGTAAGAACTAGGAAGGCCAAACGCAAAATCGATTAAAAAGTGTGAACTTTTAATTATTAATTTCAATTAAATCGACGAATCTGATTGGTCAATGTCCAAAAATCGCCCCAAAAACAATGAAAAACCCGACATAAACAGCATTTTTCTCCTTAGTTTTCCCCCATGTCCCTTCTGTCCACCTCACTGTCTAATATTAGAATTGTTCTATGCGCCAATCAAACGTTAGAGCTATTGCACTAGCCTATTGTTCTTTTGCCTAGTTCTTACACGGATAATTACTTAAAGTATAAATAGTAAAGTTAGAAAGGTCAAATTTTGAGCTTTCATTCTTCGGTTTGTTTGTTTGTTTTTTTGTTTAGTTGGTGGGAGATAACTGCTCAACTAGGCTTGTCGCTGCTTGATTTATCTGATGGATTGGATTTCTTCAAATCAGCTGATTCAGTATCGCAGACTCTCTCTCGACTCTTATTTGCTGCTTATCTTGTCATAGCTCTCATTCTTCTCATCAACATGTTGATCGCATTACTGTCCAACACTTATCAGAGAGTCCAGGTAAATGAAATATGACTGCATTTTGTTCCAGTGAGACTGTTAATGTTGGCTGCAATTATGATTTGCTCTCAATTATTACTAATGGCCAGTCCTTTTAAATACTGCAGTATTTAGTTATTGCCATAATTGCAGCATTGCACAAGGTTATAGAACAAAAAGATCATTTAATATGGCAGTATTTCATGTATTTACAATGTTTGTAGTTGGCTGGGTATCTCTTATCCATCCCTTACACCCCTAGTGGCCCCTCATGGGAAGCATTCTTGAAAGCAGACAGCTCCAGTTATGAACACCTTTTTGGGGGGTCTTGAGGGTGTCCACTTATCACAGCTTCCACAAGCTCTACCACTTTTCGCAAACCAAGTGACACAAATGACTTAAACATATTAACTCATTACATCACCATAGTCCGCTACATTTATTTGTACATTTTTTATAACTTTTTATGATTTAAATTATTCATTGGAAAGACCAACCCCTCGAGAGGTGACAATAGTTTTGATGTTTGTTGCATGGTACCTTTTTCATACAATGACTGCTTTCTAAATCTATCAACCTGCACTTGAACATTAATTTGTTATATCACACCCATTTATCATTATTGAAAAAACAGCAAACAGAAAACACATTCTTGAAAGCAACAACAGTACCTGCAAGCAATATTTTGTGACAACTGTTTTTCTGAAGAAGGAAAGATAAAGTCCTATTCATTAAAGAGTTTCTCTGCTTTCAAACACAATAGCACTAATTGTATTTTGTAATGGAATAAAAATTTTAATCATACTTAAATCAAGGGGATGCTTGAAATTGGTTAGTACAACAGCTCACTTTATGTGTACCTCAATGCCATATTTGATGTAACTTCCCTATCTTGCAAATGCCCATAAAAACAGAGAAAGATTCAGAGTGGAGAGTGCAATTTCTATAATAATATCACATTGATTTCCAAGGAAGCCAATCAAAGCAAATATTTACAGATCGATACATGTATTGAATTAATTAAAAAGATATAGCAAACTCCTTTTTTACCATAACACCCTTGCCCTCTTGTTAATTAAATTACAACAGAATTTTCAAGGCACTATCCCTTCTTTATATGAGCTGTTACAACCCGTGTTTTGCACCTGTTGCGGAACATTTTCCAACTTGCATCCAGCTACAAGAAGCCACGAGGGAAACAGTTGCTCGCCAGTGAAAGCGAAAACGGTAACCTGTGGAAGTTTCAGCTTTCCCGCCCTACATTTGTCTGCCATTCTGAAAAAGAGGACAAAGCAGAAAACTGCAGCATTTACCTAAAATTCTAGAACAAGCGATGAAGCAAAGTCAATGATGAAATCGCTCTTTCGGACGCCATCTTTGTTTTCAAGATTTCGGCAGCGCGCGCTCAGTACGAGTCTGAGTACCAGGGTAATAAATCAGCCAATCAGACATAAGTCCCCTTTGTTATTTTGTGCTTGGTTTAGTCTCGCTCCACTGCTGATTGAGACTACTCGAGTATTTTTTCTAAGTCATTTTCTAAAAAAGAAACGGTTTTATCTTTTTCTGCTGTCTACTTCTCCTACCTGTTCAATGCCTCGACAAGACTTTTTTGTACCTTATCTTACTCAGTCACGTAAAATTATCTAAATTTTCAAAACTATCGGCCATTTTAAGAGGCCCTGCGCCTAACAACGACCAATGATTTCCAGCAAAAAATAAAATAAGCCGATATTTATCTCCCAAGTAGAGGTTACCGTATAGTATTTAAAAATGAATCTCTTTTGTTTCAGTTTCGCTTTAAACCAAAAATATCGAGCCGCAAACTTTTTCCGTCTGATAGCAGCAAAATCAGGCCGAAAATACGCCCCCGCAAAAAACGGTCCAGAAATCACTGTCGCAACTCAAGATAATGAGAAAACTACACAGTGTTGAAGAAAAAGGCCTTTTAATGCAATATCATTCGATAAACATCGAAAAACTGCCGAAGGGAATTAAAAATAAATTTTCAAATATTGCATTCTAAATTAGATGGAGCGTTGGAGCTGATTTTGAAATAATTATTTCTTAAAAGTCCAGCGCTGTTAAAAGCAATCACAGTGATTTTTCGGCCAAAGTATATTGATCCTGTACAAAGCGTTTAAAGTTACCTTATTTAACAAATAAAGAAGCCTCGACTGTACAGTCGGGTCGGGAGCGAAGAAGGGCGGCATTTTCGCAGGCTAACCCTGCCATAGCAAAGGAGTTG
>JAHPZR010021771.1:0-13276 GCA_019787425.1 Platygyra sinensis
TGAGCGCAAAAGAGTGGCCATGTGTGGCCCATCTTTTAAAATTGTTTCCGGGGTAATGTTGTCTCGCAAACGCTGTTGCTAAATATTACGGTAATGTTCTTTGTGAGCGCAAAAGAGCTAAAAAAGCGCAGTTTTCATTGTTTTTTTAAAACTTCTTGTTATAAAGACAGGAGTGTTTTACTTCACAAATAAAGAAGCCTAAGTCATGGTATTACAACTTGTGATAAAACACGACAGGGCCATGTTGAGGAACATGAGGGAAACGTAGAAAGCACGAGCCGCAGGTGAGTGTTTTTTCCTGCATTTCTCGAGTGTTCTATAAATATGACATGGTCGTGTTTATTCTCACTGTGTATACACGGCCTAGGCCTTCTTCATTTGCTTTATGATATAGCCACAAAACAATAAAACATCACGACTTTTTCTTTGTGTTATACTCTGATAAAACATAGGTTTTTGACCAATCAGAGGGCGACACGGCCAGGGTCCATCTATGTTATAATCAACAATTATTCTTGAAATCGAGGTAAATATTCTGCCACTATTCACCGAGATTGAGAAGAATAATTGATTTTAGTATATACACAGGAAGTGATATCAACAACATTTCAGAAGGAAACCATTAAAAATCGATTTAATTGACCTCTCAATTCATGCGTGGAAAACGTGCAAGCTGTACAAAGCATGCGCGAATTCGCGAAACTATTTACAGAATCTTTGAACATGGAAAATCTATAGTTAATCTTCGAAAAAAACTCGTGACAGTCTAGAATAACGGTCCTTAAACACCGTTCAAATCAGTGTGAATCAAAAAGTATGCTTTATTCAAAAGTATGCTTTATTTTTGTTTGGCTTACGCATTATTCACTCGGTAGGAGGTGAATAATGCTCATTAGCCAGAGATAGCGAACCAATCAGATTGCTTAAAACACCAAGATCACTGAGTGTGTATATTAACTAATGAGAAAATAATACCACTCGTAAAATTCATCGAAAAACTACATCCGAGGACACTGAGGTGGTTTATTTTTCCATAATCTCAACACGTGAGTTTAATCCCCCCCTGATGATTTCATTGACAGAGCAAGTTTGTCTCTTTAAATTGTACTTAAATTCGTGGTGTATCATCGAACCAGCTGCTTTGGGTCTTCCTCGAAAGTCCTTCGGCACTCTTCGGAAATCCCTTCGGAAATTCTCGGAAATGTTTTTCCGGGGAACGTTCGTTTGGCCTTCGGGAACAATTTTGGAAAACGTCTTCTGGAGATCTTCGGAAAATCATCAAAAAACGCCGTCATCAGCATGGCTATATTATATTACAAAAAGGAACATGTATACATGTTTATACATGTTAGCCTCGAAGATATTGACTCTTTTACTGTTCTCGTGGCAAGAACAATATCTCGAAACATAAAAATTCATATTCTTCTCGCCACCGTGTAATATCCTCTCTCTAATGTATCTGACGGTATTGCCAAGGAACATAGCCCGCTCGGGCTTTGGCCGGGGTTCGGGCGCAGCTCAGTTGAATGTCGTCGGTCCTAAGCTGGCGGACTCGAAACCCAGGAGGTCTCCGTCAAGGCCGGGTCAGTGTGGAATGGCTCAGTCCATGGGCCTATCTGGCTGGTAAGCTTGCTGGGGCGCAGCTGTCAAAATCAGGGGGGATTGGGAGGGTGTTCTTGTACGTACACCTTCCACTTAGTTAGGACTTTGGCCCTTTGAGTGCCAAATAATGTTTGTTATTGACTGTGTTTCTTGAGTTCTTTGAGGCTTATCTTTGAATGTTTCTGTGTTGACATGCGAAAACCCGGCTAGGGAAGCCCTGTCACGTGCTTGCGTGGGGGGTATTCCTGGCCAGCCAGGGGGGTGTTCAGATCTCTTCCTTAGCCACTGGGACTTGACCTTAGAGTCCAAACTTGCAGGCATTCTTTTTAGGTAAGATCGGCCGGTCAGACTCTTGGGCACAAATGTGTTCCGGGAGGCGCTTATCAAAATACACTTTGCATTTAAAAATATCATGTTGTGTTCTGGACAATTGCTGTTTCTTGACGTAATGTTTTCAAGGAAAAATACAATGTGAGGCCAGTATAAAAAATGCCACCATGGGTGACGTTGCGCGGCGCTGTATTGTCATCTATACGAGTAGAAAAATTGTTCTTTGAATTCTTGGCTGACAATGTACGCCGCAGGACGGGAGGTATGCGGAATAACCATAAGACATTCAATCAGGGCAACTTAGTACCTTACTAGTGACTTTGTCAAGAAGATAATTCCTATAAGTTTGTAATTTCTCAGTTCGATCTCTCCTTCCGCCGCGTAAGCTCAGCAATGAGGTTGAGCCATGATTTGATTTCGTATAAGGTAGAAAGCACTTCTGGGAGAGGGGCTTGCCGAACAACTGCAAACCACTGCTATCAGAAATATATACGTTTACCAAGCCAGTACAGTTATATTAATAAAATGACACCGTGGTATTTTCCTTCCGCTTCAGGGTTTGTATATTGCGACTTTGGAAAGAAAACGCCAAGGACAGTCAATTATTCTAATCGAACTCAGAGGTAAGTGGATCTCATTATAGGGGACTTAAACCTGAATTAGATCAGTAAAAAGCCAGTGCAACCAGTGTTTATTAAACGGAATTCCGGGACACAGAGACGGGTGGAACGGAAGCTGAAAGATCGTGAGAGGTACATACAATCCGATCATACTCTCATTCTGATTAATTTTCTCAAGATTATGAGGAGTGGGTTAGTAAAAAAAACTCTGGAGAAGACTAATTTGACAATTCGATTTATATCAAGAGTACGATTTGAATTCAAAAGGCTCACCACAGCTTTTAAACAAGCCACCTACGCTCAAGGTGATTACAAACACGTTTGCTATATAGGACAGCTTCTTATATCCTTTAATCAGTGAAACACTTCGATGTCTTAGCTACCCATAGCCCAGCCCAAAAACTTGCCATGGAAAAAAATTATTATGTGTGGCTGTCAAATTTAAACAAAGGTGAAGTTTTTGTTTCTTGTTAAAAAAACACGCTTGATATTTAAAATCGTGATTATGATAGAACTTAATCATTTTTGGGACTCAGCAACTTCGCTCACGGCTGGATGGACGTATCCGGCGGCATGCAGAGTGTAAAATGCCTCTTTTGCTTGGAAGGTTAAGGTGAGGCAAAATATCCGTACTTAATTATCCCTGACCGAGTCGACGAGCAATTCCTGGACGTTACAGGGACTCCGTTCCCTGGGATCAGAATTGTCATGTTATGATGACCGGGCTCTTATCGCGTGTCCACTCTTAGCCAAAGCGAGTAGTATTAAGTTTTGGCACTTTTAAGTGTCACTGTCAGTAAGGGACCAAGCAAGGTCCACGGATCGGGGTCGACCGATTCCCTCCAAAATATTCAGCATATTTTCTCTATCAGATAAGATTACTATCGTTGGTATTTTTAGTAAAATAATCTTAGAATTTTGAAACCTCCCTTCCCCCCCCCCCCCCCCCCCCTAGTTTTTGATGCTATTTTCGGCCACTTGAGACGGAAAATTTGTGGTAAACTTCACACGACTGATTTTATTTACTTTGCATTAGCCATGTTCCTTTTTACGAATCGTACATACTTTCCAGCCTATAATGTGTTTGGTTAAAAATTTATAATACTTTCTTGGAGTGGTTTCAAATATCATCACTTCTTGGATATCGCAAGTAAGAAGAATTTTGGCAATTTTCAAAGCTGATTTCAGTTCACTTAAGTGAGGTAGTTTTTATTTCCAGATCAAAACTGTTTTTTTATTAGGCTGTCTTAATTTTTTTACGATTACACAAACTCTTATTTGGCAAGTTAAAATCCTGTCGCCGTGAACTTTCTCACGAATTTCCTAATTTGCAATTGTAGTTTTCGGGGAAAAAATTTAACGCTTGATTTGCGACATGTTGCAGGCCTCTATTGGCTTCTTTACTACCACTTAGGGAAAAGTATTACCTTTTCACCAGTCACTGTGGCCATGCTTCAAGTGCGTATTTTTTCATTTAGTAGGTTAAAATCCCTCCCGTAAGACTACCGCATGTTGTCGCTTTTTCCCGGGAAAACTTCACGTACGTGTTGACATTATATACGAGCGATTATGACCCTACACATAACTGACAAAACAATTTTCTGAGTTCTGTTTTTAAAGCTATTGTACATGTTATTTCGATCTTGCCAGATGCTGACAGTCCACAAATTCAGCGCGGGCAATGGACCTCTTCGGGGATATGGCGGCCATTTGAATTCTATTGTTTCTAAAAGCTATTATGGATGCTCAGAGGGCAAATTAGAATGCATTTGCCCCAGAACACCCCAGAAGAGAAAATAGAATTCAAAACTGTGCACCGTCTCACCGCAAAGGTCCATTGCATGGAATAACAATAGGAATAATAAATAACAATAGCAAATTCGACTGTTATATATCTTCAAACGTTGTTTATTTAATATTAGGGAGTTTTAGCAATGAAGACGGCGACGGCGGGCACGAAGGCTTGCAAAAAAAGTATTTATATTTTACTTATAAATGTCGCAGCTGTTTAAATCTGTTCAGTAGGTCTGTCGGTCTAAAAACTAGCTCAGGCTCAACATGCACCGACAGCATTTAATTCGAAAAGAAGATACGAAAAATTAGCCATTGCGGTTCGCGCTCTCCAAACTACGTAGCACTTGGTCATTTCACGTCGTTAATTTGTAGAGGACGGCAAAGAAATGTACCAAGATTCAAAACGCACGTGCACAGCTATTGTTTTGCTCATTAAACCTTTTGTTTGGTGAAGCTCTCGTTGCCGTAGCCGTCGTGGTTTGCTAAAACTCCCTAATGACAATGACTGAAACGTGCTTTGGCAAAGAGTGGAAGAGATAAGAGCCGGTCATCATAACTGACAATTCTGATCCCAGGGAACGGAGTCCGTAACGTCAGAATTGCTCGTCGACTCGGTCAGGGATATTAAGTACGGATATTTTGCTCTCCCTTAACCTTCCAAGCAAAGAGGCATTTTAAACTCTCATGCCGCCGGATACGTCATCCAGCCGTGAGCGAAGTTGATGGTCCCAAAATGGATAAGTTCTATCATAATCAAGATTTAAATATCAAGCGTTTGTTTTTAACAAGAACCAAAAACTTCACCTTTGTTTAAATTTGACAGCCACACATATATTTTTTTCCATGTCAAGTTTTGGGCTGGCATGGGTAGCTAAGACATCGAAGTGTTTCACTGATTAAAGGATATAAGAAGCTTCCTATATAGCAAAACTGTTTGTATCACCTTGCGTAGTGCTTGTTAAAAGCTGGGTGAGCTTTTGATTAAATTCGTCTCTTGATATAAATCGAATTGTCAAATTAGTCTTCTCCATAGTTTTTTTACTAACCCACTCTCATAATCTTGAGAAATTAATCAGAATGAGAATAGATCGATTGTATGTACCTTCTCGATCTTTCAGCTTCCGTCCACCAGTCTCTGTGTCGAATTCGTTTAATAAAACACTGGTTGCACTGGCTTTTACTGATCTAATTCAGTTTAAGTAACTATATGAGATCCACTTACCTCTGAGTTAGATTAGAATAATTGACTGTCTTGGGCGTTTTCTTCCAAAGTCGCAATATACAAACCCTAAAGCGAAGGAAAATACCACGGTGTCATTTTATTAATATAACTGTACTGGCTTGTAAACGTATTTTCTGATAGCAGTGGTTTGCAGTTGTTCGGCAAGCCCTCTCCAGAAGTGCTTTCTACCTTATACTGAAATCAAATCATGGCTCACTCATGCTGAGCTTACCGGCGGAGGAGATCGAACTGAGGGAAATTACAACTTATGGAATTATCTTCTGCAAAGTACTAGTAAGGTAATAAGTTGCCCTGATTGAATGTCTTATGGTTATTCCGCATACCTCCACGTCCTGCGGCTTACATTGTCAGCCAAGAATTCAAAGAACAATTTTTCTCTCGTATATTGACATTACAGCGCCGCGCAAGTCAACCATGTGGCATTTTATATGGCCTCACATTGTATTTCCTTGAAAACATTACGTCAAGAACAGCAATTGTTCGAAACACAACATGATATTTTAAAATGCAAAGTGTATTTTGATAAGCGCTCCCGGAAACCATTTGTGCCCAAGATCTGACCGTCGATCTTCCTAAAAAGATGCCTGCAGTTGACTCTAAGTCAAGTCCAGTGGCAAGGAGAGATCTGAACACCCCCCTGGCTGGCAGAATACCCCCCACGCAAGCACGTGACAGGGACTTCCCTAGCAGGGTTCCATGTCAACACAGAAACATTCAAGAAAGCTCAAAGAACTCAAGAAACACAGTCAATAACAAAATTATTTGGCACTCAAATGGCCAAGTCTAACTAAGTGAAGGTGTACGTACAAGACACCCTCCCATCCCCCTGATTTTGACAGCTGGCCCCCAGCAAGTACCAGCAGATAGCCCATGGACTGAGCCATCCACCTGACCCGGCCTTGACGGAGACCTCCTGGGTTTAGAGTCGCCAGCTTAGCCGGATTCGAGCTGCGCCCGAACCCAGGCCAAACCCTAGCGGGCATGTTCTTGCAAATACCGTCAGATATATAGAGAGAGGATATTACACGGTGGCGAGAAGATATGAATTTTATGTTCGAGATATTGTTCTTGCCACGAGAACATAAAAGTCATATCTTCGAGCTAACATGTATAACATGTATAATGTTCTTTTGTAATATAATATAGACATGCTGATGACGGCGTTTTTGATGATTTTCCGAAGATTTCCGAAGATTTTCCAAAATTGTTCCGAAGGCCAGACGAACGTTCCCGAAACATTTTCCGAGAATTTCCGAAGATTTCCGAAGAGTGCCGAAGACTTTCGAGGAAGACCCAAAGATGTTTCGATGATACACCAACGAATTTAAGTACAATTTAAGAGACAAACTTGCCTGTCAATGAAATCATCGATTAACTCACGTGTGAGATTATGGAAAATAAACCACTCGGGTCCCGGATGTAGTTTTCATGAATTTTACGAGTGGTATATTTTCCATTAGTATATACACACCTCAGTGATCTTGGTGTTTTAAGCAATCTGATTGGTTCGCTATCTCTGGCTAATGAGCATTATTCACCTCCTAGCGAGTGGAATAATGCGTAAAGCCAAACAAAAATAAAGCATACTTTTGAATAAAAGCATACTTTTGATTCACACTGATTTGAACGGTGTTAAGGACCGTTATTCTAGACTGTCACGAGTTTTTTCGAAGATTAACTATAGATTTTCCATGTTCAAAGATTCTGTAAATAGTTTCGCGAATTCGTGCATGCTTTGTACAGCTTGCACGTTTTGCACGCATGAATTGACGAGGTCAGATTAAATCCATTTTTAATGGTTTCCTTCTGAAAATGTTGTTGATATCACTTCTTGTGTATATACTAAAACAATTATTCTTCTCAATCTCGGTGAATAGTGGCAGAATATTTACCTCGATTTCAAAAGAATAATTGTTGATTATAACATAGATAGGACCCTGCGTGCGCTCTGATTGGTCAAAAACCTATGTTTTATCAGAGTATAAAACAAAGAAAAAGCTGTGTTTTATTGTTTGTTGCTATATCATAAAGCAAATGAAGAAGCCTAGGCCGTGTATACACAGTGATAAAACACGACCAGTCATTTAAGAACACTCGAGAAATGCAGGAAAAACACTCACCTGCGGCTCGTGCTTTCTACGTTTCCCTCATGTCTCAAATGCTGTCGTGTTTTATCACAGTGTAATACATGACTTAGGCTTCTTTATTTGTGAAGTAAAACACTCCTGTCTTTATAACAAGAAGTTTAAAAAAAATTAAAACTGCGCTTTTTTAGCTCTTTTGCGCTCACAAAGACATACGTAATATTTAGCAACAGCGTTTGCGAGAAAACATTACCACGGAAACAATTTAAAAGATGGGCCCCACACATGGCCCATCTTTTGCGCTCACAGAAAAACATTACGTAATATTTAGCCAACAAAACGTGTTGGAGAAAACATTACCCGGAAAACAATTTAAAAGCGGGCCACTTGGAGGGAGCAGGCCAAACCGGAACAGTGAGGATCGAAACGCACCAATCACGGCTGTTGAAAACCAACCAATCACAACAGAGCATCATGCTTTATAAGGTTTCGCGTGACCAGTCGACCTCATCGTCTGATGAAGACTAGCAGTACGCAGTCGAAACGTCGCGATTTACATCTACTAAAGTGGACTACAGCGTGCGACCCCCCCCCCCCAACGATAAGATCTTATCGTTATTATATTACTATTACCACGATGAACAAACAGCAATCTTTTTCATGACATGGTTAGGAGGACTTGCTTCAAATATCTCAAACCGCCCTTGGATACCTTGTGATGCGTACACAAAGTAAAATACTGAGTATAGGCCTCTAAACACTGAAAATACTGATTAGGGTTAGGGTCAAATGGTTAGCTTCTGTATAGCGTTCGGGTTTACCGATATAGGTACTTTAAATTCGAACCATTGTGTCGGCAGCGACTCCTCGCGTGGTCTAGTGGTAGAGAAAAAGACTGCCGTGCTGGAACGCCGGGTTCAATTCCAACCTCGTCACTTCGGAAATTTTTTTTCCTGTTAAAACCCAAGAGGGAGACCTTGCACTTTGACAACAATTTGTTGAGCAGAAAACAAGCTCTCAGAGTGAGGGTACGTGAATAGGGAGAGGATGGTTTGAAGATATGGAAACATTCTTTGCATGAGGCGGGTCTAGCGTGACTTGTTAATTGGAGAATTTTGTTTATGTCTAAGGAAAAAATACCTTGACCTTTCAAACAACTATAAATTTACATATGTTAACAAGGGTTTTTAGACGAGCGCTAAGGCTAAGTTTTTAACTTTTTCCCCAGAAAAATTCCATCATTGACTTCGGGCGAATGTAAAAACACGGATCTTACATTTACTCACCGCCAAGCGGGTTTCATGGCCAGACGTAAATTACCTTTAAAGCGCCCCCATTGCATATTCCTTCCGAAAAGGGAACAAAAAACACCAAAATTCAAAGATAAACAAAATCTTCTGTTCGCACGCACAAAACGAAAGTACAGCTTAACTCTGGATAATTTCAGCCTTTAGTAGCCAGTAAACTGGTCCTAAGTTTACATTCTTTGTCCGTTGCAAATGTCCTGAGTGCATCTCCAACGGAGTTTGGGCCGGGATTTTTCTTGGGTGGGCGGGGGGGAGGGGGGGGGGGGGGGGGGGGGGGGGGGGGCGCGGGGCGTGTGGGGGTTGGTGTGGGGGTTTTTTTTTTTTTTTTTTTGGGGGGGGCCGGTCTTTCGGGCTTTCTTTTTGGGGGTGTTTTGTGTTGGGCAGGCGGGGGCGGGGGCCCCAATTTTGACCAATAAACATTTCTCACAGACGGCCATGTTCTGTCTGACTAGTTAATTTGTAACGTGAATAAAATGCTCCTGAGGGGGGATATGATCCCCGAAAAGACTCCGAGCTGAGAAATGGCCTGTAATTGGCTGATGTTGACATCATCCCGAATCGGTGAGTTTGGGTTAGCTCACCGGACAAAATTTAAAAAAAATAAATAAATAAACCGAAGGGCAGAGCAATGAAACCGTTCAGCCTACGGTCGTGCGCGAGTTTAAAAAAAAAGATTAAACCGAAGGTTAGAGGCAGAAAACCGCCCAGCCAACGGCTGCGCGGTTTAAAAAAAAAATAAAAAATAAACCGAAGGGCAGAGCAAGAAACCGCCAGCCTTCGGCTGCGCGGTTTAATAAATATATATCTACCTGAAGTTTTGAAAACCGGGTTTCCTCAAGTCTTAAGTCGACTCCATCTCATTGCAGGCAATTTTTCAGGCATAATTTGCTTAAAGCTGTGACACTTTTCAGGTAAAAATCAAAATCTCCCTCTTTAGGACTAACCAGTCTCAGCTCTTAACATGATCTCAAATAACTTCATGGAAATGGCAGAAATCACTAGAAATTCCACAAAAACATGGCCGAGGGGGGTAACAATCCGGCCCTTAGGGCCGGGCTGTTGCCCCCGTTAAGCCAGCGAAGATTTTTGAGGGGGGTTTCCGTCAAGCTAAGAGTCATGTTGTTGCCCAGTAACAGGGCTATAATCTGGTGTGCATCTGTGGTAGCTAGATTAAATTCCAGGGGGTTGGGCTGGGTTAAAAGGCCCTGCTTTGTGCTAGACTGGATTTCAAGAATTTTCGTACCAGTATGTAAACTGCCAGTTTCATTTGTTGGTTATCCTGTGTAATCGGACCAGTCTGTCCGAGCGTTTAGGACACGTGATTTGATCCGCGATGTTCATTCCAGTTTAGGTCAAACCTCGGCGCTACACGTTTTTCGTTGACTACGTTGTTATTTCCCTGTGTATGGTCAAAGGAACTCTAACCGGACTGACATTTGCTAAGGATTTTACGGAGAATCAAAGGGATTGAACATTACGAACACTCGTGAATCAAGGTTACGGTAACACGAATTTTCGTATTGTAAACAGAACAGTGTCGAGCGTTTTCCCTCGTTGATCTAAACGAATAAACGATGGACTTTACGGCTGTTACACAGTAGTTGTCCCTGTCATACAAGGCTTAGTGTCCCCCTCAAATGGAGGGGGTTTGTGTCTAGCTTGGTGTCATGTTGTTGCAAAGACTCAGGGCTATCATCTGGTGTGCAATTGCAAGGGGGGGGGGGGGGGGGGGCGTGGGCTGGATTAAAATGACATGCTTTGTACCAGCCTGCATTTTTGTATTGGGAGTTATCCCTGTAATTTAAAGGCTAGTGGCTCCCTCAAATGGCGGGGGGATTGTGTCTAGCTTGGTGTCATGTTGTTGCAAAGACACAGGGCTAAAATCTGGTGTGCATTTGGGGGTAACTAGCTTAAATTCCAGCGGGGGCAGGGGGGGGGGGTGAATTTAGAGGCCATGCTTTGTGCTAGACTGGATTGAAATAGTTTTTTGGTTTATTGGACTATCTTTTTTGTTTTTACGAGGTTTTAATTTTTTTTTTTATATTTCCGTCTTTGTTTTCAACAGGTCTTAACCTATTTAATTTTAAGATTAATCTTTTAAATAACTTAGTTGATTCTGTTTTCCTTATTTTTCAGTGGGTCGCCGGCGCGTGTAAATTTTCGAAAATTTAAGGTGGCTCTGAACCCCATGTACAGACTGTTTTTAAACTTTGCCAAAAGTTGCGTCCAATGATGTTTATCAAAAGTTGATCATATAAAAAAAAATTCACCGTGCTTTTTTTGAATTATAAGCACCTAAAGCTGTGATTGAGGGTGTTTTAGGAGGTCATACTGTTGCTATGGTAACCTGTTAGGTCGTGAAAACGATAATTACGTGTTCACCAATGATTGAGCAGTCTTTGATACCATGATTGTAGCATCAAGTGATAAAGAGTGGTTATAGCGACCCATCCATACATAAGTGCTGCAAACTGTTTTGAGCCACCTTAAACGAAATTCAAGGCTCAAAAAAGCACTCTGGTACATGTTTTCACTCAAAGAGAGTACATTCCGGGGAAAGATCAATCATTTTAATTAAACATCGGTGGGAAAAAATGGGGTAAATAAAACGGCGAATTCTGAGAATAGTTTGAAAACGTGTCACTTGAGTAGTATGGGTGACCCTTTGACCTTTCATGTCATTCGGAAGCAACACCCGGCAGCTCTTAATTTGACTTTCATTTGTCGGAATAGACGTTCCTTTTGCTTCGATTACTTTGCTATAAACATATCTTCAAGTAGAAGAAGTTGGGCTTTTGAATTTAGAGGCACCTGCCCGCGGTACGAAAAGAACAGTTGGAGTATTTTTGAAATATGACCCACTTCGCATTTAGACGGTTACGATAAAGCCGAACTTGATCGCCGAATTACACGTTTAAATTCACTTTTTGAAAACGGCAGTATTAATGAGGAAGCAACAATCGAATAATCTAATTAATGCTCAGGAATTATTATTTCTTACCACATAGAGTGTTTCCTGACAGGAACGGCAGTTTTAATCAAACACAGAGCGAGAGCACCTCGCTATGTCGCACTTGACAGTAACGAAACGTCGCGTACGAAATTGGAGGAGTGGGGTGGGGGAAGGGTGGGGAAGTACAGCTATGAACTGGTGGTTTCTCGTACTGTAATTGTACATTTCGACTGGTGAGTGCATGGGTGCTTTACCATATCATGCCAAACTGATCGGTCACAGATCAGTGGGAATACCCGACGAAACTGGAACGACATGTACCCTCGACTCTCGAAACTCGACAATTAGATACACTCTTCCTAATTAGGGCAAAAAAATCGGTTTGCGCGACTAATTTCGGAATATTCCGACCAAAATTAACTAGGTGGACCACCTCCGGAGGTGACCCCCAATATTCAAGTCAAAAGAAACCGCCGAAACGTGCCTTTCGACCGAAACTGATTTCCGGAATCTTTGGCAAAATGGAAAGCGCCCCATTTTTAGGATGGTATTAATCAAGTAGCTTAAAAACGAGCACCGGTAGATCTTATCCGGAGGTCGTGGGTTCAAACCCCACTTGGGCCAAATTTTCTTTGGTCTGTGGGGACTACCAAATTTCCTTTAAAAAGGGTAGCAACCCAGGGGGATTTGGTGTATCGGCAGTATTGGCTACTACCGGCACCTTAACAATTAATTTAAATAGTATTTCTATCATATCACGGGTGCTACGCGGTTCTTCTACTATATACCTATAGAAAACGGTTTGTACAACTCAAGATCTGTTATATCCGGGACTGGATCAAAGAACGGGCAGGTGAAGAGTGACTGGCAGTACGTAAGAAAAACACCAAAAAAGAAAGCGTGGTTCAATGAAGCTGAAAAGAAGTAAATGGGGGAAAATTTTGTTCGGTTTTTTCTAGAAATTACTAGCAAAATGGCTAGGTGTTTAGTTCGGCCAACGCAAGTTCAAACGTCGTGCTTCTGCAGTAGTATACTTTCTTGATCCAATCAAATATATACAAAATCTTTACATGCACAGACAGTGTCAAAGTTCTTGTAAAAGACACATCGTAAAAATACACTCGCCACCTGACTCGCCAGCCTGTCCATTGCTCCCAAACCCCCACTACCTGCGCCCACTACAGGACTTCCCGGCTAACGCTACGTTACGTTTATTAATGTCACGTGTGACATGGCTCAGTGCTTTTGCTCTGTGTTTTGCAAAAACTGCCGTGGTTTCTTGTCAACAAAAACTCACCAAGGTAAGGAAAAATTCCTAAGCATTGACTACATCATTTGGTTGT
>JAHPZR010021772.1:0-25000 GCA_019787425.1 Platygyra sinensis
GCAGTGAGTTTGGCGATCGCCTTCAAGTAGAATATCATTTAGGTTTTATTTACGAGAAAAGAAAGACTAATTTACTTAAATGCCTGTTTTATAGGCCACATTCATTTCTTTTCGACTTACATGCATTGTTCTAACATTACGAGTGGATGTTATAACATTTTTTCATATGATAACAGTTTTCATACATTTATACTGATTAACGACAAGAGATATTCATCTTTCTTGACAAACTAGACCCATTTTATTAGATTTAATTTAAATTTTACTGAATATGAACTTACTCTCTGTGGAAGATAGTGCTCGGGAACAAAGTAGTCCGAGCCATGGAGAGTCTGGTTGTAATCTCCTACTTCAGCCTGCAGAGCGTAGGAAGCTAGGAGCATGGAGGTCTCCTCGTGAACGTAAATCCCTCCTTCCAATACGTCTTTTCTCAGCTGCAGGTAGTACAAGTGCCGAGTCGACTGTTGTCTAACGATGAGGATGTAATCACAGAGAAATTATATTAGGGCTGCATGGAGGCGCGGTGGCCTCATCGTTAGTGCGCTCGACTCCGCTCGAACCCGGAGCGAGCGCTCCGGGTTCGAGTCCTGGCCGGGGACATTTTTTTGTGTTCTTGGGCAAGACACTTTACTCTAACGGTGCCTCTCTCCACCAAGGTGTATAAATGGGTACCGGCGAATTTAACGCTGGGGGTAACCCTGCGTGGACTAGCATTCCATCCATTGGGGGGGGGGGGGTAAAAATACTCCTAGTCGCTTCATGCTACAGAAACCGGGATAAGCTCCGGCCTGATGGGCCACATTGGCCAGTATGCAGACTTTACCTATGGAGGCAAAGAATCCTGAATAATTGTAATAGACACTTACTGTAAAAGGCAAATATTCTCCACATAATACTTGACCCTGAAGAAGATCGTGAAAACCAGAGAGGAATTACAGGAAACCTAAGGAAGAAAAAAAGAGTAATCGTTACCCCAGCAGATTAGGCAATAGATGAAAGGGCTTTTGACTCAGTAACTCCTGAGGTATGCTGAGGTATGTAATGCATTAAATATGTGACAAGGAAACCTGGAGGACTTATGGCAACTACCAGAGTCCATAACATAAAATGATGACGTCATATGACGTCTGAATAGCCGCCATCGTAGGTCCGCCATCCTGGATTTTATGACGGTATACAAAACGTCAGAAAATCACCCAAACGGGATTTTAGTAATCAGAGCCAAAGTTCTCTTACAAAGTAGCACAGGAAAGCTTAAAAAAATTTACTAAAAGTAAGAAAATCGAAATATAAAAAGATTGTTGTTACAATACCATTTACATGGGAACAGTGACGTGTCATGTATCAAATTGTTCCTAGATACAATATAGCTTCAGTCTCCAAATTTGGAATTACCATTCTCTCGACTCATTTAAAGTTGCAAATGCTGCAAAATCTCCCCCCTCCCCCTCCCCCTCCCCCTCTCCCTCCCCCTCCCCCTCCCCCTCCCCCTCCCCCTCTCCCTCCCCCTCCCCCTCCCCCTCCCCCTCCGGTCTGGATAGCGTTAACATGTCAGACTTGTACTAGACATAATTATCGTCGTTGCTGTTTCAATCGTCGGTGGAACACAAGCACGTTGATTGGTTCTCTTGATAGCGTTCTCTGTCTTAGTATGATATCCATCTCAAAACCATAAGCCAGTCACGCTTCATGGCTACGTTTCAAAGTTATAAGTATGGTTTTCGTTTGTCTATCTGCTTATTTGTTTGCTTTCCGTTTCTGTTCCTTGTCTTCATTAAGGAAAATAACAAATAGAAATGAATATTCGTTGAGTCACTTACGTCATCTTTCCAGAGATGGGGCGCAAACTTTGCCAGTTTGGAAAGTTTCTCATTCAGGTCCAAGAACTCGTGTTCACCATCTAACAATGCAACAGTACAAACATAAAGTAAAAAAATCTATAAGTTTGATAGGAAATGCTGTTTAAAATTTCACTCCGCTTTGGAGATGAAATTAAACATGAAATTTGGTACCCAATCGATGCTTTATATAATCAAGTTTGCGTAGATTTCAAATCATGGTGAGTCGTTTTTACTGCCAATATTGGCCTGACCAGTCAAATCTGAATTGGTCTAGGAACTTGCTCAATAATCATGATAATCAGACACTTGCAGATGCAGCTTTTTCATTGGCCAAAGATTTAATCAACCCCTTGGCAAAAGTAATCAAGGAATTCATTGCGCCATATCGCTCATCATTGAAAATGTAGCGGCAGGCATAGTGTTACTATACTCACCTTTTATGATCATAAGACCAAAGAACGTAGTTTCTGTAAGTCCGAGATGATCAGTGATGATGCTGTACAAGTCTTGTCCAGTGGCGGAACCCTGAAATTGGAAAATATCAATTTGTGATCTAATTCAACTCCAAAAGGAATGTCAAAGGTGTCAAAGGTTAACGACCGGAACATTTCAAGCCAAGTTACCTGAACTCTGACATTAAGCCTCTCTCCATTTAGCAAAACCACGTTGATCAACTTGTCACCCTCGCCTATCTGAAAAGAGTAAAGATGGCATTTTGCATTACAAATTTCAGGTAAATATGTGCGGATGAAAATCGTGGCTCTAGCTTTTAGACAAGTGTAGTTTGTGACAGTTATTGGAGTATGGAGAAGTCACTGGAACTGAAGCTGCCGTAAGGAAGCTTATCGTATCACAAAACAAATAAATAGCACAGACAAAGTAAAGTGAAATGGCGTGAGATGATCAGGACAAGAGTGGGACAAGACCAAAGCAAACGAATGGAAAATGAGTGGCATTAACTTGGACTCGAGCTCGTTAACGATAACACACACTAAAGTGCAAAAACAGGATGAAAATGAGACTGAAATAAAAACAAGCAACAAAAAAGGCTTTCACAACCACTTTACAAGTAGCTTGTAAGTGGCTGTTACGTATATCGTGAATTGAGAAATGTAAGGTAAATTACGACTCAAGTCCACCATCCGTACTGCACCACATAAGCCGCCATAAGAAGGTGCACTTACAAAAGAGAGTTTTTCTGCAAGATCGATTGCATCCAATACGATAATACCGATTCAAATAATTCCTCTAATTACCTTTTTGGAACAAAAATGTGTAGAACTTTTCGAGGAAACAAAAAAATTTTGCGAAAAATCATACTTGAAAGCTATAATGCAAATTTATGGATACAAATCAGAAGGAGCGGTTGCTAAGCAGCTTTTGTGAGTGCACCTTCTTGTAGTACAAGCATTCGTGCTGCACGTGTTTGTTTGCTAAAAGTTGTCAAAAGACGGTAGTGTGGTGTGAAACTTCTAAGACGTTTCATGTCTATTGCATACAGTTCTTGTGTTTGTAGCGTGAGTGAACCAACTTAAAGGGGCTCAGTCACGGCATCTTGAGTTATTTTGAACATCGAAAAAAATAACCGTTAAATTGAAGGAAACCTAAAAATAACACTTTGTAAAGATAGAAAAACATCAAAGAGATGATAATAAACCATAAAGGAACAAGGATGGTTAAGGATGGAGAAGATTGACGCGGATTGCAAACAACGAATTTGAAAAGTTGTGCTAAGCTTTTCAAACGTGACTGAGCCCCTTTAAAGATTCATCTTTTTACGTTACTTTTGTTAAAATTTAAAAAAAATTCTCGTTGTGGCTTGTGAGTGAGGTGTACATTGAAGTACTTACCAACACTTTTCTTATAACTAGTGCGTTTTATACGCTAATATCGTGGAATGTTTCAAACTTTGTCACGAGTCACGTTAGTGATTCTTAAAGGTGCACGTGGAACCATTTTTGGGGCAATCACGTACCCGTATTGCGTGCAGAAAGAGAAGATTAAAAGTAGATTCACAGTTAATTATAGTGTAAGCAAAAGTGTGAGTAATAAGTAGACAGGTCAGTTGCAGTTCATGCGTAAACTGACTATACATGCTTCGTGCAGAAGGATCAAGGAAACGAAATGTAACAATAAAAAGAAGCAAAAAAGATGAAAGAAGAATACCAAAACGCCTGCCTCCTCGGCCTTGTCGTCTGCCCGTCTTCCCGCCTGAGAGTGAGCGAGAGTTAGAGAAGAAAAATTACATGTTATGCACTTTATAAAGATGTTAATATGAAAAATCAAACGAAGAAGAATATAAATTAGTCATGGGCTTAAGGAGTTCTAACTTAATGAGACTATAGAGCCATGCAGAATAACAACTCCGCGAAAGAGATAATAAAAGCGTTAATTCACACAAAGATTATAAAGCCATTCAAGCAGCAAGTGGGTTAAAACAGTACGTGACATTGGGTTTGGAGACACCTCATTTCATTTTTCCCCAGAGATACCGCCTTCCATTGATTTCTGATGAACTCAAGTGATTTTCCTGACTTTCGTGACCTTGTTGATTATACCAAGTTGTACGTTGTTCCATAAGTGGCAAACACATTATAGAAAAGCCAGGAATTTAATTCAATCTATTACTGGGATTGGCTAATTGATCAGTTTACCCGCCTAACATCAATCTACGAGAGATATTAAAGGAATTTTAGTGTGTGCTAAAATTTATACAAGTAATTCGCTTCTTTATGTACTTTTTACGCATCAAGTGGATGCAAAAGAGGTCGTACACAATTTTCTCAGTGAATTAGTATAATAAAATCCCCCATATTATCAAAGTAAAAAAGCCGCTTGCGCATTCCTGCAAAGGGTAGGGAGTAATCTTGTCAAATCAACTGTAGTCACGCTGGGGAGGAGGAGGAGGAGGAGGGGGCGGAGGGGTGGGAAGGTAAGGATGAAACCCGAGAAAGAAAGAAATCCAACCGTGAGAGTAGGCAAATCGAGTTTAAACCGTGCTGTTATGATCACTTGTTCTTCACGGATTTTTCCTAATAGATCTCTTACATGTGACAAAAGAGAAAATGATGAACTCATGAAAGATGTAGTACATTTTCCCTCCATTTTCTGTCACTGGGAGATGATTTTTCCTGCATCTAGTTTGAGAAGCTGGCGGGATTTCCCGAGTGCATACTTTGTTTCGGCGACGGAGCCGTGAACGCAGCCTCGATGGAACTCTTGTGAGCAATCGCGCGCGAAACCTGACGAGCTACACAGTCTACATTACGTACTGCAAATTTGTTTAATCATCAAATCCAGCTAACTGAAGGAAAGAAAATAAAAACTTTCACTTTTGCTTTTCTCATTTTATCTTTGTTTTTGTGCCTTCTCGCGCTTTGTTCTGCACAATCATGGCATTTCAAAAGTTACCGTTTGGGAAGAAATCAGAGCATCTTTCTGCTACCAATGGGAGATACGTGTAAACGCGATCTTGCATAACTGAGTTTCAGAAAAAAGTTGACAATAACCTGCTTTAAAGCTTCCTATAGCGTTTACAATGACTCAGCATCTCTATTGATTACACAAGATTTGCTATGCAAAATACTCAGACGTCTGCCTTTTCATCGATGTTCCTGTTTTTCCTTTCTTATTTTGATACTACAAAGCGCTTTAACAAATCAGACAAAACAGTGAATTTTAAGTGTTCCTGATCAACAGCAGCAATCTTGCATTATTATTTCTTTTTTTTTTATTTACCAACTTATGGTTTGCAAATTAATGATCGTCAGGAAAGATAGATTGCCAAAAAACCTTGCAGAACTCAGGCCCATGTAGCATAAGTCACAAACTAATGATATATCAGAGATGAACAATTCAATGTTTCCTAGCCAGTATGTCTTGACTTAAACGGATTACTGATATGGTTTGTACCCCACTCGAATTTGCGAAGTGAAAAAATCAGTATAAATAAATACAGAAGTGTTTTGAAAAACATTTGAAGACAAAGCTAAAATTGTTTAGTTGTGACCAACAAACTGATGTTGAAAACTTTCTAAATTTCATGATGAGATAGTGGTGAAGTTTAAGCTGGTATAAAATCATGTCTTTAACTATGTGAAAAGAGGTGAAGTGAGTACAAGACACGGTGCATATGTTTTGACGACGGTGAAAATCTGGAACACGATCAGTCAAAAACGGAAAAAAATGTTTTGACTCTTTGCTAAGGCAAAGAAATGTCTCGAAAAATAAATACCACTGCAAATTTAGAGTACAGCCCAAAACGCTGAAATTCAAGAGGACTGAGTGTGAACCAACTGCGATGGTAAGAAAAATAAAAACATATTTTCATGTTTATAGCCTCAGAACTTCATGGATGACGTAAATCAGGCAAGAGGTAAACATTAGATCTGACCGAGAGATATTAATGAGAAAAATCGCCGCAGGCATCCTTCACATAAGATTAAGCACAAATATGGTATTAAAATCCTATAGTTGCGGGAGTATTTGTCATAGAGTTTCGCTACAAGTGGTAAAATGCGCTTAAATAGAAACAAAAGTCGTTGCTAATTCGCTGAGAGTATTTATTGTCAGCGTGAACTTATCACCTAAAGAATGGGCCCCGACTGAAAATATAACTTGTTTCCAAGAAAATAGTCCACGGAAAGACTGTCATATTACGAGCCTATTGATAGAAATGCAATAAATCAAAGATTTTCTGTTCAGCCCACCAGAAAACAAATTAAAAGCAGTCCCGCGAATGCTGCAGTTAATTGTAACTGTCGTGCACATCAACTCATATCAGTGATAAATATTTCGTAGGGACTGGTCAGAGATGAAACCGTTTCATTTGCCACAGTTTGATTTCTCAGTTAGGATCATTTAGCTTTCATATTTTCTTGCCAATTATTTGTTCATTGATGCTAGATTCAAGGCATTCGAGGAAGTAACAGAAGAGCGATTTTTCGAACCTTGAAATTGGTTCGTCTGGCGTGCTTTCATCCGAGATGAAATTGTTTTCTTTACGCTGCAAAAACTACTGAAAACTTGAATTTTTAAACACCGTGCATGTATTTAATTTTTATACGAATAAAAGCTGCATTTATTGCTTTGTTATAAATTGTGCCATGCAAAAGAGTTCGCCATTAAACTTAGTTTCGTCAATACTAATAGCTTGTTTTAGAATCATTCAGCTCAGATAATCTGGGTAAAATGATTCGTTGACCAGTTTCTATGTAGTTCTTCGTTTCCCAGTGACCTCGTATATTTGAAAGATTTCTTTCATTTATGCAGACTGAAACGTTTTTATAAAGGATAATGCCACTGAAATAAGCGGAGAACTTAACAACGGGGCAACATGCTACTAATACAGGCGAGAGCCGGTAGTTCGGAAACTTTCTAAGCGTCCTCGATTAAAAGCTGAAACAAGAAGATGGTTTATTTGTTCGCAGGGGAATCTTAGTGCATGCATTTGCCAAAATCTTGATCTGAGCGATGCACATTAGTCAATGACCAGTGAAGAACATTAAAAGCAGTCAATACTTACAACTGTCGCAGCGTTCATCAGAGATGTGGCAGTTAGTAGATTTTATGAAAGTAGATCTGTCTTCTGCATTTTGTCCTCATGACGTTGCGCTTCTTACGCGTTGAAGGATAATTGGTGTGGGTTTAGATGATCTTCAGTCACCCGCTCTACATTTCCGGATGTCAGCTACAGGAAAACCTGAAAGATCTAACCATGAAACGTAATATCAGCCAGTGGCTTCTCACATTGGCGCGTTTGGATTGTATTTCAATCATTTTTTTTTATCTCCTTTAGAAGCTCGGAGTTTTCAATTTTTTAGTTGAATTCATCGCAAATAGGTTTGCTATTGTTTTGGTTTTCAACTTTTATTTGAATTTCGTGGCAAACACCTTGAATTTAGAGAATACAAATCCATCCTCACCAGCCGTTTAAGCGAAACTAAAGCGAACGAAACGATATCAATGGTTAGACTAAACTCGAAGAAAACACCAAAAGTTGTCAGATTACAAATTCACAGCACCGAGAAACTCTCAAGTAGCGCCGTAGTAATGTCTAAATGAGAAAAACATTTTAAATCATTTGTTGAAACAACAAGAAAAGGCGATCTTCCTGGCTAATAAATCGAGGAACAACCTTACCTGAAGAGAAATATGCACTTTTATGGTCTCCAAAACTCGCCGATTTTGTTGATGCGTCGAATTTAGCTGAGTGCGATTAAATTTCGCTTTGATCTTTAGACAAATCGATGAACGACTGGACGACAGGTGAATCGAACCAAGCCTTATGCAAATTAAATGTCAAAATCTCCAAATGCATAATATTAACCTCGGCTCTAAGAATCTTGTTCCCGAGGCATTTAAAAATCATAACATAGAATTAAAACAACTCGCGTGGAAGCATCTTTCTCGCGCCAACTTCTCCAAAATTATGTTTCAAATTGTTGCCCACGCATATTACTTCACTCGCTTTTCTTCCGGAAGAATAATCCATCCTTTTAGCCAGCAAATTTGCATTTCTAGTGTTACATCATGAGTTTTATTCATATTTTCAATTTGTGGTTTCACATTGTGTCGGTTTGTTCAAATACGTTTTTCAATCAGAATCGTTTCGCCTACTGCGAAGATATGGTTAATTAATGGCATTTTGCCGAAGTTTCCGATGTAAGGATTCTTGGAAGATGAAATCAAAAATCAAGGGGATAAAACAAGGAAAATAAAAGAACACTTGCTAGATACACCACTAAACCCAGTGCTGCTTTGGGACTAAGCCTTATGAGGTTTCGCTACCTCGCTCCATTACAAGTTTTCTTCATTCTCGCCATGCTCTTAACTCCTTTGAAGCTAACTTCCTCTGCTGAATGACATTAAAAGCAGTCACTAGCTTATGTTATTTACGAACAATTTCTTATCATAAACCCGTCAGTTCTTTTAGCTTATGATTATTTTTTTCCCTAGTCTTTCGAGGAACAATATTCACATCTTAGGGGGCCAAATATTCCACCGATTCTGATTTGTAAACGGAAGTCAGTGTAAAAATGAAGATGATTTGCTGGAAGCTAATTCTGAAATGAAAATATCAGATCTAAACAGGAGCTAAAAATAGCAAAATATCAAGTTCTGAGTGACAAGTTACATTTCAAACCTCCCACAGTTTGTGTTCAGATGTCATTTACCAAAACAAATTGCAAATAACATTTTCAAATAGTTACAAAAAGAAAACTGCCACAACAAAACTCTCCACAATTCAACTGGATTAATTAATTAGGCGAATTATGCTCTTAAGATCTTCCTCTACGTACTGTTTGGCATGCATGGACACGGCAGAAACATCCGCTTCGCTACGTCATAGAACCACGCTGTATTCAAGGCGCCGAACACAGCACTAACTAATTTCGTCTAATTTAATTTTCTCGAGAACCAATATTAAATCCTATCTATTTTCCTAGCTACGTCATAATTTCCCAAGTCTGTCACGAGTGTTTATTCAGTAAAAATACTGGGCTAAAAGTGAAATTTGTTTGCAATCCTCGGTGTCAGAGCCTGTAACGCTCACCAGTGACGTAAAACAAAGAAAACAAAGAAGTCAACATAATAGACCCTAACCCTAACAATAGCTAAAAAACAAATAAAAACTTTACAGGTTTTTACACCGAGATAAACCCAGAACTTTTCTTGATTAAATCCCGAACTCCGGCATTTATTCGCAGTTGAGCTCTAGACATAAATTGACTAATATGCATGAAAATAAAGAACTTACGTTCGCCTTTTACACTTCACTCCACTCCAAAGCAATGAAGTGATCAAAAATATAAAAATGTTGGCCCACGAAAAGACTCCTGGCTGGAAGAATGAGTCTAAAAGTCTATGATACAGGCATATTAACTTAACACTAGGTAATTTCGCAATTCAATTGGACAAGAAATGTGGCTTACACTTACTCTGACCTGAATTGTAACCTGTCGTAGTGTCAGGTTGCTAATGTGTAAGTGAGAAGGAAGAAACGAAAGTTTTTTCCTGCTTTTGGTGGTAATTTAATCTCAGAGCTATGAAATACTCGGTAGTCCTTCTTTCTTTCAAGTTACATATATTACCAATTACGTTCGTGCTGGGCACGTTCAGCTATGATCTCATAGATCAAATGGCGATTAAACTGGCGTTCAAGGCCTGACTTAATCGTGTTAATCACTCGTTTTCTTTCTTTTTTTCAAACGTTAGTCATGGAGAAAGTGGGCGTTAGAAGCACAGAAATAATAGGCACTTAAACCTTAGAAAGTTTCCCAAATTCTAGGCAGAGACCAACCTACATAGACCGCGGGGAAAGAAAAACCAATACAGTCTTAGTTTTTAATGAGAGCATAGTACGTAGTCCACGGGGCGCACGCGTATTGACTATCACTCACTCGAAAACAAAGGTGAGTATTCTGACTTCTGGCTTACAAAACGCTCCAACGAATTATGGTCTGAAACTTTCAATTGAAAGATATTTTAAAACTAACAATACTTTCTCTTTAAATGGTGACTCGCGCACGATCATTTTAAATAAGCGATGCAACTATCATGGCCCAGAAACAATCAGATTAGTGGACATTTTAGTGTAGCGTATAAGCATCCCATTGCTAAGCAGAAATTTTAAGGGCCATGAGTCAAAGCGAAACACATGAAAATGGAAACTGCAACCTGTATTGATCTCAAGACACAACCTAGGACCTGTGAAATATTGATGAGAAAATTGTCATTGTGCGACTGCGACCATTATTTGGTCAGTGGTTCACTTAATGAAAGAAGAAGCCGTTAAGTTGAGACCGCGTCGAGTTGCCAGAACGTGACAATGTGTCGATAATGGCAGATCGATTCGCCATACAAGGCAAATTCTGAAGTAGAGCGAGGAATATCTTTATGATTATCTTGGTGCCATTAAAACATCTTCACAGAGAGTTTCGCTTTTTACTGTTCAGCAGTGTTGCAAGCGAAAGAAATTCACTCATTTGAATTTCCCCGATGAAAGCTTTAACACGTATTTCGCTTTTCACTTTTAACCATTCAAGTATTACTACTGAAGTAAATTACGAGTCTTTTTTATCGAGATCATCAATGATACCTCGAGAAAAAAAATCAACAATAAACGTCTTACCTTTTGTGTTCGCCGAGAATTCTACAATTGCTTAAACGACGCTTTTCATAGGAAAAATTATACAAAAGAGCCTCTAAGCAATATAAAAACGATGAGGTTTCTCGTGACCAAATTTCAATAGCTGGAAAATTTTGCCATTAAATTGTTTTGCATAACCATGAGACAAAAGTCATTAATTATGCATAGCCGGTTAGTTACCAAGCCGGCTTTCAAGTGCTCGCAAAAAAACACAGGACTCCCGTCTTACTTGTGCCGGAGCATTTCTCCAGTGGCAATTTAAAGTTCTTTGGGAAATTTAATTAGACATCGGTGCACTAATAAACATGAACAAATTATCCTTATAGTTAGGTAAGGCATCAGGTTTCTCGCCGAGTTGACAGTAAAATTCGGTTTTAATTGAGGAAATCACAAATGTTATTTTTTCAAACACATTGTTTCCGTTCTTCAAAATTTAAGCTATTGTCGTTCAAAATTCACATTATTTAAGGTGCCTGGCAAAAGTTCCCAGCCCTGACCAGAAGTCATGCTTTTTCTTTATAGAGTGATGATATAACATCAGCTGAATTACTCAAATACCCAGTCATTGGTGAACAAGGTGGCTTTGTGCCACCCCCACTCCTGCAAAGTCTTGTTAAAATTTGCAAAAAGTTGTATCCCATCATGTTTACCACTATTCTACATGAAGAACGAGGGCCACCTTTTTTACGGTGGTCCTTATCTGCAAGAACAACAAATTATTCTTAAAACACAACACGATATTTTTGAAACACTACTCAAAGTATTGGCGGATCACTCGGGTAAGCGATACGAGAGCATGAAAACGAGGCGGATGTCTAACATGGCGATAAGTGAGGTGGAGACGCGTGTTAGTAAAGGAAGTCATATCCCTGAAGCAAGTCTTACGGGAAGGAAACCAGTAGAGTTGGAAAAACCTGATCTGTTGCTAGGCAGCGGTTCGAATAATCCGGCTACATGTATAAGTAAGGTTAATTAAGGCTGGTTTACACTTACGACGCAAGCGTAACCATAAGCACAAGCATAAGCACAAGCATAAGCACAAGGATGTTTACATGTGCGATAAGCATAAGCATAACGCGACATACGCAAGTGCAGAAGCATATTTCTGTCACAAGTTGAATCTAACATAGCGGACGTACAATACGAAGAGATCTTATTACTGGTTCTTTTATTGAGGAGAAGGAGAAGGAGACACCTGAAAATCGAAGAGAAACCAAAAAGAACTTGGGTGAGAGAGATCTTTGGAGGGAGAAAAGAACAAGGGGACTATCACAACCTTGTGAAGGGACTGAGACTGCACGATCGCGAGTTCTATTTCAGGTATGACAATTGCTGAATAAAGCTAGCGGTAAACAGCTCCTTAGCCAACTTACAATTATTTCACAAAGTTAATACGAGGCTGCCAAATCTAACATGTACGCTGACTATTTAACTGTGACCCTTTTACAGTTTCCTTTCCTTATACTTGTCCTTATGCTTGCGTCGATATTTTGAAAGTTCAACTTCATTTTAAAGACACTATTCCAAAGTTTGAACCGTGTTTGAAAAAAATTGGCGATTTTATAACACCTGAAAATTGTGCGATTCAAGTTTGCTCCCGAAAATAGTCTTCGAATCGCGCGGCCAAAATGTCCTGATGACGTAGTGTTGTGGACAAGACTACGAGATTGCAATACGATACGGCGTGTATTGGCTATACACAACATCAATATCCTCGTTGTCATTTGAAGATTCAGAGAAATCACTCAATTCAGAATCGCTCGACATACCTCGGAGCAGCCGAAGAAAAACAAAATGGCTTTTGTCGGTACATTGTCACAAGTAAAGTTACCCTTTTGGCTGCTAGTTATTCAGCTTGAGTGGTATATACTAAAACAATATTATTCACCTCAGTGTCGGTGAATAATTGTTAATTATTCTTGGGAAAATATCCATTCCTTGTTGGGATTGGAAATCAGACAGTCCCCGGGGCCTTTGTTGCAGGGATAGGCATTATGTGGGATCACATATTGTTGATCCATTTCCACGAACACCAAAACCGCACAAATCATCTCAGAACTAATTGCTGTTTACGTTAAGTTAGGGAAGATTAAAAGTCAGCCTTTGGCACTAGGAGCTCTGGGTAAACGATGTGAACTATGATTGGTCGATGGTTACCTTTAATTTGGAAACCACTAATCAATCATAGTCCACATTTTGTATCTGAACCATCCCAGTAATGGTAAAGGTCTGCATATGAGCCAAGGGGCCTAATAGCAGGTCAGAGCTTATCACAGTTTCTGTAGCATGAAGCAACTAGGAAATTTCTACTCTCCCCTGGATGAGATGCTAGACCATTGCTGGGTTACCCCCAGCGTTAAGGTCACCCGTGACAATTTATATATACACCTGGGTGGAAGGAGGCACTGTGAGAGAAAAGTGTATTTCTCAAGAACACAACACAGTGTCCCCGGTCAGGGCTCGCACCCAGACTGCTTTATCCAGAGACAAGCACACTAACCATGAGGCCACTGTTCCTCCCACCAACCAAGGGCTGGCAGTCAGTCTCCCCAAAGTTCTGTCAAGGGCAATAGGTTGCTTAAGAGTAACAAAATATGAGGATGTCTAAAACTCTAATTTATGATGTTCGTGGTGAAATATTAAAGATATCTAGTTAAATGACTATTATGCTGTTAAATAATATGCAGATTTAGGCCAGCCTAAAAGCGTAGATTGAGAAAATTGAAAAAAAAAATGAATTAATTATTGACAAAACCAAATACAACAGAATATCATTCTTGCACTATATCGGCTAACATTGATAAAACAACAGAAAATAAAAGCGAAGAACTCACGTAAAAAAACAATCTGAAAACAGGAAATCAATTAATTTCTTCGCGGTGTGACGAAATATTTATACGGCGCTGCGAAAAAAAAGTTAAAGTTCTAAATCAAAAAGACGACAAAAACAAGCCAATTATGGTGAGATTAGTTGTATTTCAAGTGTGTTAAATTAGTGCCCATTCAGTTCTTTTCTTGGCAGTTCTGTAGTAGCTGAATAAGACTGCCAAAAATATTTGAACGAAGCGAATAATCTATAAGGAAACAAAGCGCCTGGAGGTCGCCGTAAATTAAATATACAGAAATCCAGTGTGCAAGTACTGTTCACTTTAAAAACCTAAAATTCCAAAATACAGGGAACCAAATGAAAGAAATGCAAAAGGAAGTTCAATAGCAGTAAAGTTTCATTCAAGCTGAGGCGAAGAAACCTATTTAAAAGCGAAAAAATGTTGAAAATTTCGCAGACGTGTCACACTGCACGAGCAGTGTTCAAATTAATTCTTCATGCCAAAGCGAAAGCTTTATTTAGTTATTGCCGACCGCTTTTGCAGTCATTTTAACGCCCGTGACTTTACCAAATTTCGTTCCAAAAGTTTAAATCAACTTCAAGTAATAATTTACATTACCATTGTTGTTTCTAAAGTCCGAGAAGCTGCTTTAAATCTGTGAGTTGTCGTCAAAACTTGTAAAGACCTGAGATCTTCATGTTTTCACGATGGTTGTAGGAAGAAAAATACCGTTCAGGGTCCCCTAGGCGCGAACTTTTCGGCTTCTCAAGCACATGGCGATTTTCAGAGATTGCGACATTCTGACTTGATGTTAAAATTTATTTATTACAGCATATACACGTTGTTTAATGTTTGCAGTTGCTTATTGCAGCGACATCGGAAGTTTATTTAGACTTTTGTTAAGCCGAAGCAGGGTGGGGTGGTGAGGATACTTTCACTTCCGTCTACGGTCCACAATTTCCGTCCATAGATTTCCGTCCACAGATTTCTGTCTTCGGACCACAACTTCCGTCGACATTGGTCCCTCATGATACTCATTCATTGCTAGCGCTGCGCGCGCATGAATGAGCTAAAAATGAGTAGTTTTCAGCGCCAGAAACATGACTTAATTGTTTGGGAGAACATTAACGTTTACAATCGATTTATTTACATATTGTACGGTAAAATTATGAAAAAGAATTCACTTCTTATGCACTTTAAATGAAAATTAAACATATTCTGAACTAGCTTTCAAACGAATTTGACAAAGCATTTCGCAGATATTGGAATGTTAAAACCAATGTTTTTTATCCTTCATAATCGTAGAGCGGTCGCGAAAATTGTCGGATAATTGTCGGAAATGAAACTTTGACGTCATCATTTGTTTGTGAGCTCAAGAAATGCGGGAAATTTGATAATGTTTTGGTATCAAGTTCACAGTGAACTTCAGAGGAAATACCACTAAAATCCAGAGTTAGCACTTCGAAGCTTATAAAAATAAAACAGATTGCTTTACACTCTCCAACCATTCGCGCGTTTGTGCAGAACACTTAACACTGAAGACAGCGTGGAACAAATTATTAGGGTAAGCCGCGATTTTTGTTGGGACCCTCCATTTCTAGCTTCGTCAACTTGTACTCAAGAAAGACGCAGTACCCGGCAACAATTTTTAACTTCCCTATGGAAAGTTGCAAGCCGACAATTGAATAAAAAACAACGAAAAACAAACGAATAATGCCCGCCGAACAGCGGGCGAACTCCTCGGTCATTTCCCAAGTAAAATAAGGTTTGTATTTAGTTCTAAAACCTTCCCCAAGAACGACGCACTAACTCAGAAACGCAGCAACACAAGACAACAGTGACGTCACAAAGTGCGCGGTCATTTTGGAAACGTGTCTTCGTACTTTAAACTTTTTTACTCCTTTTCAGGGTTTCGAAAGAAAACTTTCCGCATAACTTTCCTCTCTCCAACCAGGTGTATAAATGGGTACTGGCAAATTTAATGCTGAGGGTAACCCTGCGATGGACTAGCATCCCATCCAGGGGGGAGTAGTGATACTCCTGGCTACTTCATGCTACAGAAATCAGAGATAAGTGCCGGTCTGATGGGCCAAGTGTCGAAGCACTTTTGTCGCTCATTGTAAAATCAGGAATATTTTACGGGTTCCGCTGTTGGTATTGATGTAACTTATTATACAATGAAGATCAGCGACTCTTTTTTATCAATCTTTGTTTGATATCATTATTGTAGCACCATCGGACACCACTACCACTGAAACAACTGGGTCAAATTAACTATACAAAAAAAGCTGTTGGAATATCTCACCTCGACATGAACATACAAAGAACATGCGCTCTGACTGAAATCAGCGTCCCATGCAGGGTTCCATCTTCCATCGCTCTTTTCTGCCATACTTTGTCTTCTTTCCCTCTACCCCGGCTCCAAGAACTCCATGCACTGTAGTGCTCATGCCGCCGCTAGTTTCTGGTTCCGAGCTCTGGGGGCGCGATTGCAGGATCCTCGGAATAGGCCACGTTCGATGTATCAATATTCAAGCATGGCTCCGAGGCTTTCGGGTCAAAATTGCAAATTTTCAAGTTTCTTTTGTCTCTCAATTCCCAAAAAAGACTTGAATACAAAGAAAATAACACCAAATATAGAAGTTTGACCTGAAAGCCTCGGAGCCATGTTAGATTATTGATTTATTATCCAACTGCACTTCGCAGAGTACAAATATCACGCGGTATTTGTACTCCAAATGACCGGTTAGACAGGTTTCCTACCGTTGACCAATTAGTTAGCTGGATTTCTCATGCCAATTCCGTTCTGCTTCGCATACTTCTGTCACGCATTCTCTGTGAATAAATATCCACGAAATTCGCTCGCAAGAACATACCAATTTGGCGTGTTGGAAATAAATCTCTTACTAGACGTTTTGTTGTGTAGTATCGCTGAGAATTTTTACTCGTCGTTTGTATTTTGACTCGCCCTACGGGCTCGCTAAAATACGGCACAACTCGTAAAAATACTCAGCGATACTACACAACAAAACGTTTAATAAGACATATATATCGAACGTGGCCTATTACACAGCAGTTAGCGCATGCGCAGTCGGAATCGTCACAAGTTTGTTTATGATGTGCGTACAATCTCGTTCCCAGAATCTTCGTTCCTCTTGACCAGCGGTTGGGAAACGAGAGCTCTGGGAGCAACCATTTCAGGCATGCGCCTGCATGGGCAGAATTCGGTTATTTCCTTTGTTATTTCAAAATGGTTGCTCCCAGAGCTCTCGTTTTCCGACCGCTGGTCAAGGGAAACGAAGGTCCTGGGAACGAGATTGATGTGCGTAGCGTCTAGTCGGCGTCAACAACAGTTCCTTTTCCTTTCTCTATTTCCAATCCCCATAATGCACTCTGTTTGCGTCCCAAATTTTCCATAAACTATTGTTGTGAAATGCTCTTGGGAGGTCTGCATATTCCCAAGAGTATTTCACAACAATAGTTTATGCAAAACTTGAGGGCAAACAGAGTGCATTATGAGAAATTGGTAAATAGAGATTGCAATTTTTATGACAAACACTCTTGAAGGGCTAGGAATTCCAAGAGGGTTATTTTGGTCAAGTTATGGCAGATATAATTTAAAACTTGAGCTAAAGAGCTGCTTTGACTGAGAGCGTGTTCTCCAATCACTCTTTGACGCGAGTTATTTTGACACTCAAGAAGCCCATTGCATTACATTATTCTCATTTCTTGACATCAATTTTATTGCATGTCTATTCCATCTGTCATAAGATCAATTTAGAATGCGTTAGAAACCTGGTGTGTTTAATCGTTAAAAATATCTGGGCAAAAATTAATTACGAGGGGAAAAAATTAAAATCAGACTCTAAAACCCTTTTATCATCAAAATCATCATTAGTATTGCTTTATTTTATTGGTTTAATCGTATTTCTTTTCCTCTCCTTTCAGGTCAATGTGATTTATGTCGCGTTGTTTTATTATTCTATTTTAGCTTTGGTCTTGTTATTGTTCGAACTATAGTTTCATAGACCCTTTGCATAAATGGCGCCTAAATTTGAATAACAATACTTGGTACATCCTTAGCCTCACGTTCATGTTTCAAGACAAAGGAAATTTCACATGAGTGTGAGGCTATGGATGTACCAAGTATTGTTATTCAAATTTAGACGCCATTTATGCAAAGGGTCTATTAGTCATCCCGTACTATGTTATTAAATGTTTGGAAACAGAATTAACAAATCGCCTAGAGATTCTAGTTTTTCTTCCTCCCTGATTCACGAAACATGAATGATAGACAGATAGATATTTGTTTGAGATTCTGTTTCTTCAGTGGTTATCGTAAGTTCTACCAAAATTGAACGTCCCAATCAGTTTGCCTCCTAACTGTAAAACCACCTAAAGCCTCTACGTTGAAAATCTGGGCACAATTGTTTTAGTTCGATAGATCACCTAAAAGATATCGAATTACATTTAACGCATTCAACGATTTTTGACAGTTTCTTATTTTATCAGTTAATTAAAAGACGCCAAATGAAGTTTTTCTTTTAAACCCATATGTCTTCAATGCCAAAGGACATTTTCACGGTGTTTCATTAAGACTGTACGAAAATCAGTGTCACATTGCATGAGATGTTGTTAGCATTTCGTGCGTAATACGGTCTACCAATTTCCTGAAACGCTGATAATCGCAAATGCCATGATTATTGTTTGCTTTTAGGCGAGCATTTAAATAATAGCATTGCTTCTAGCTAAGAAACAGTAGAATAAGAAACACATGATTGAAAAGCACTATCTGCTCAGAGGCTTTCAAGATGCCAGAAAACTTGAACACGACAGTG
The DNA here is from genome assembly GCA_019787425.1 of Platygyra sinensis. Lineage (NCBI taxonomy): Eukaryota > Metazoa > Cnidaria > Anthozoa > Scleractinia > Merulinidae > Platygyra > Platygyra sinensis. The sequence goes on from JAHPZR010021772.1 coordinate 18,659, forward strand.
AATGGAACTAGACTGCCTCTATCGAACTACGTTAGTTCAAGCAGTCTTACAACCTTTGGCTACTCCTTGATCTTCGTCGTTTCGCTCGCTGGAAACACTTTTATTGGAATAATCGTTTACAAGATCAAAGCCATGCGGAAAACAATCAACTTTTTAATCGTCAACATGGCCATGTCTGATTTGGTGATTCCAATTTTCTTCGTCCCATTGTTCCTGGCACAGTTATATCATGGCTCCTGGCCGATAGGTGGTGTTCTTGGTATGGTCATGTGTAAGCTGTACGCGTTCTTACCAAACGTGTCCATTGCCGTGTCTATTCAAAGCCTGCTACTGATAGCAGTGGATCGATTTGGTGCTGTGGTATTTCCATTCCGTTCTCCATTTATTAGATCAAAACTGTGTCCTTATCTCATTCTCACCACGTGGATTGCGGCCATAGTCTTGACCTCTCCCAATTTGATCGGCTTCGACCTTGTTGAGTGTCCAGAGAGACTTGCCTGCGAGCTTCGATGGAAAAAGGCATTCGGAGAGACCTCGAACAATCGTATTTACTTAATAGCATTCTTGCTATTATTGTTTTGCATTCCCTTTAGCTTAATAATCATACTTTACACAAGCATTTTTGTAAAGCTTAAGTCACAGAAGTGTGTTGGCGAGCCATCATCCAACGCTAACCAACAACGTTTGAAGAGACACTGAGACGTTCTGAAGATGTCAATTGCCATCGTCTTAGGGTTTGCAGTGTGTTGGGTGCCACTCACTACACACTACTTTATTTCCTCCTCAGAGTCTCATTCTCGGTATGCTGGGACCTTATCTTGTAGCGTCTTAAGAAGTTGGCCAGTTATTGTTATTTTTATGGCTCACACAAATTGTGCTATAAACCCTTGCATATGTTTCACTTTTAGTGGAAATTATCGTCGAGGACTTTGGAGTCTTCTTAGTGAGTGGGCGAATATTTAGAGTAATCTTTCAAAGGTTTAATAACCACAATTCTTTCGCATAGTGGCTCGTGATGAACCAGCTAAAACCTATCCGATTAGTGACTCAGAAAATTCCTAAATCGTTGATTAACGATCCCCTGAATGTTACAACGGTAGCTAGTAATATTATTTCAAACTCGGCCAAAAAAGTCAGTTATCTGTTTCCACCTTTTAAGGCTCGGTTGGAGTATATTGCCTTACTGATCATGAAAGATAAATAAACATAAAAGAACGGCTGGTATGGTTCTGACTAAATTGTTCTCAATTAACAGCTGGCATCAAAAAAGTTCAAATTTCAAAAATTTCATTTCCTTTTTTGTTTACCGCAAAAAAATAAAATATCAGATATCAAGTCTTCGTCGGAGGAATGGAGGAAATTCGAGGCAATGTCACTTTACCTTATTTAGCAATGTCCTTCTCAGTACTAGTATCGAGTGAAGTAATAAACTGCTATTGACCGATATTACATTTAGAGTAAGAATATTAAGATCTTTTAATTAAAATATAAAGTTCTAAACACACCCTGTAAGGCGCATGCTTAGAAAAAAACTGTTGATCCACGACATACACTCTTATTCACAGTTTACACAAGCATTATTACTCAAGTTTATAGTCCAAGTGATGACTTAGAAAAGTGACAATTGATTAGATAGATTCAACATCGACTGAAAGCGCTATCGACTTTTCAATGAATCTCAGAAACATTCAGCCAGTTCTATTTCACACTGAGGCCCATAAACGAAAATCATGAAGGGCAAACTGCTTTCCAGTCATAAATTCTCTGATAATGTGCTGTAAAAGAAATAAATGAGACTTTCCAGCAAGACTGAGAACACTTCAATTTCTTCACCTAGTGTTATTGATGGCTGAAAAACAGAACTAATTCTTTGGATGGAGTCCTTAGTGGAGAGAAAATAAACTTTTCATTCTGTTTTTTTTTTTCTTCTGTTGCAAACGAAAAAAAAATAGCTGAATAAGTCATATTAAAAATAAGGGATCCATACTCTTATTAATATACCATGAACAAGAGAGCGCTTTTTCATATTTTTTATTGACCATTTATGCTACAAGGTGATCAACTATGAGCCTGTGATTTATGTTTTATTTTATCCCCCACGAAACCATCCACAGTTAAATTTAGTTCTTGGACATTTCGCTGTTTAGCCATGCCACGAGGTATTTCGTCTTGGCATACACACCAAACTTTCCAGGGCTTGCACATCCATAACCCCAGCTGGTGACGCCATGAAGATAAAACTTTCCACTGGTCTCACACACCATTGGTCCCCCACTATCCCCCTGACATGAGTCAATTCCACCCTGATCCAGGCCCGCGCAGACCATTGAGTCGTCGATCTTTCCTGGGTAGGCCTGGTCACAGCGGGCGCGACTGACTACGGGAACTTGCACCTGTTGAAGATAATCTGGAACCGCTCCATCGGAAGCAAGTCGGCCCCAGCCTGTAATCCAGCATTTGGTACCGTCAGATGGTTCCGCTACGGCTTGAGGAAGACACACCAGATTTACAAACCTTAATAACGGAAGAGAGCATTAATAGACGAAACCGTTACGCTCAGCAGTTTGAGAGGGACTTCTACAACAATGGCACCTCAGTTGAAATAACTTAAGAAATGCAAAGGTGATAATTGTTTCAGTTCATTTCGACGACTGCGATTTACTAGTATGAGGAAAGGGTTTGCAGATTTTTTATGTCCTGAACAGTTTATACAGATTTCGTTTTTCTTCATCATATCTCGTACATTGATTAAGCGTGAAGTCAAGAGATAGTTGGACATTTGGTAGACTGCTCTTTGCTAGTTCGAGACGGTTTTTGATCGATACCAACCACAAATACGAAGGTCACAATCAAGCCATTTTTACCGAGCGAGCTCGATCAACAAGTAATGTTTTTTCATGGCAAAGAACACTATTTTCTTGTTGGAGACGGTGGACAACCCTCAAGGGGTATATGGGAAAGCAAAAAAAAACAACAACAACAACAACAACTTTATTATTACTCGAATATTTATAATTTTACAAAAATATATACATATTACACTTTAGGAACTCTTTATTAATGAAAATAATTAACTTAGAAAAGACACTAATAACAGCGTGAACCCGCAGGTATCCTGGGCTGATCTAGGCGAGCCACATCATCTGTATACCGGAATCTTCCGGAGACCGGTGTAACTTCGCCGCGTGCAGTTACCTGTTTAGTTGAGCCGGTTTTTCCAGTTTAAGTAAGGCGATGTCGTGACTGTATTTGGTCGGCTGGTGGTATAATGGATGGGTTATCACTTTGCTTACTACAATGTCCTGTTCAGATCCAACGGTGTTTACCCGTCTGTGGGCGCCAAGTCTGAGTAGACACATTTATGATTATAAAACAAACGATTTATATTTAAGCAATAGAGCTCTTTTTCCGTGTTACATAGCCTCAACTAAACACGAGGAGGTTTGGGAGAATTCAAGACAGTTATGCAAACCCGTGACGTAGTCGAGTGTTTGCATAACTTTCGAGAATTCTCCTAACCCTCGGAGTGTTAAGATGAGGCTCTGTAAACGCGGAAAAAGTGCTCTATTGCTTTTATAAAAATACGCGCAAATCTGAAACGTCACAACCGTCACAAACGGTCACAACCGCGAAATAGCAATTTTGCTTCGCTATATAATCAAGCAGGAGTGCAGCAAACTATAGCCAACTTAATCATTTTGTCCCTTAGAAAATTAGACGTAATTCAATTAGTTGTTATGACTCAGCAAGTGCCGATTGCAAAGATAAGTATTTGACACTGCGGAAGGCATCGTTCACTTCTTTATAATTAAGGGTTTCAAAATGACATTAAAATAAGATATGTAATCGAGAAATGTTGATTTTGCTTCAAAAAGACGTAATTTAGGACGCTTAAAACTGCGATGTGCCCCCCCCCCCCTCCTAGCAATCCTCAATTTAATAGGTTTTATCATGTAACCAAGATTGTGTTCGGTTATCGCACTTAATCTTCATTTTTCCTCTTTCTTAATATTTGCGGTGTATTAATTGGTGTAATAAGTGTAAAAATGTATATAAAAGTAAGAGCACAAATAACACGTCACTTTCACTCTAAAAAAAGACGCAAAGCATGAGACGGAGTACTCTAAGCCGCAGATTTGCACTGTTTGGTTATCAGCCAAACATTTGTGTTGGTCAAATTTGTCTTTATGTCATTGTTTGGGTCTCAGATTCAAGGGCGGCGTTTATTAATGTTTCTGCTCTAAAATGCTGCGTTTATTCGAGGGCAGCGGTTAATCAAGTGAGTGCAGCACAGGTTGTACCTTACGACGATGGAGCTGGGTGATTCATTCAGGACACAGTGAGTCGCTGTTACCACCCACTGATCAGACACTAAGGAACCTCCGCAGTAAGGGAAACTGTAAGTAGTACGTAACTGAACCTGCCATGGCCAGTCACCGTGTTTAGCATTTACGCCGCCGACAATCCTGGAGTGTGGGCTGATACCACAAGAACCTTGAAGACAAAGGAAGGTAAAGATAAGTTCATGTTTTAGCTTAGTGGCATATCAGGTCGGTGTTTGTACCTCAGGTGTCCGTAGGAGACGTTCCGAAAGGAACGGGGAACTGTTTTTTACCATTTGCTAAATTTTCAATTTTTGCGTTCACCCATCAGCAGAAAACAATTACAGGCAAATCTAATCGTAAATGGTAAGTCTATTTAATGTTTTAGAATAAGAAGCGAAACAGAGTTTCACCAGGTACTGATCTAAGCTTTTTTTTAGATTGCTTATTTCTAGAGTAATATAAGTAAACTTTCCCTGTGTAAAGCAACGACGATGGCGACGACGACGAAAACAAGTAAATTGCAAGGTTGATTTCAGTAAAAAAAACAAAAACAAAACAAAACAAAAAAAAGCAGAAAAAAAGAGTGACAAAACACAAATTATAGCTGTATATTCCTTCTCTCTGTGGTATGTGTTTTGTCATGGCAACATTATTGAATATAAGCAACGATCGATCCGATCTGTCGATAACATGTATGATTGACATAAATTTTGGAAACGTTTCCGCTGGTGTTTTGTTTTCGAAAGTCGCGTATCAACGAAAACGGTGGTAAGAAAAAAAGGGACATTTCCGAAATGCCATTGTAGCATTTTTTTTTTCTAGTTTACCGTAAATGGCTGGATTGTTTATATCATCCCCTTTTCCCCACTTTCAATTCAATTTTAGGTCGGTAAATTGCTCAATTGTTTGAAATTCTTTCAGGGTTAAAGCTTTGTGCGGTGTTAATTTGTCATTTTTGTATAGTAACGCTAAAAATATGTTTAAATTTAGGGAATCGAATATCAGTATTTTCTACATTTCCGATGGGGGGTCTTCGTCGGAAATTTTAGAAAGAAGCCCTAGGAGATACCAAAATCCTGTTTGGCGGGCGTGGCTTGAAATGTTTTTAGTTTTCACCTTAAAGTTGCAAAAGCTCCCACTGTAGACCGTTTGAGGCTACAAACCTTAAGAGGAACCAAATTCACCGTTTTTTTCTTTTTCCGTAAAAGATAGGACGATCATCCTCGTGCTTTTTCCCTGGGAATCCCCCCAACCCCCCCCCCCCCCCTCTTGCCCCCCGTATACACTGCATTATTTCACATTGGCCGAAGTTTGACTCTACATTAAAATCCTCTTACCGGGTGGTCCTACAGGTGTCGTCGGCGGTGGAGGTGTTGGTGGTGAAGTTGTTCTGCATCCTTGAAATATCATATTAAAAAGATATAGGGAATATTTCAATCACATGAGCAACAAATAACCTGAGAAATGAACCGCTTTAGGTAGACTTAAAAAAGGTGACGGTGGAGTTTGGTTCTTTTAAGTTCCTTAATTGTAGATAAAGAAGAACGATCTAAACGAAAATAAAATTTTACTCATTAAGGAAGTACTGTTGAGAAAGTCAAATCAGTTGTCAGGGAAAATATGATGCCGCTGATAGTTTTATTTTGGAGAAAAAGCTCTGAGATAATTTGTCATGATAACTCGGGGAGTTTCTAGTTCACAGAAATTTGGATCTTCGCTTTTCACTTTTAAAGAAGGTCCTGAAGGGGTAAAATGGGACTGGGATTGGCCTAAAATGTGGGTGGGAAAATGGGATTTGATCCACTTGGACTGGGATTTTTGTACTGGGAATGGGACTCAAAACATTAAGTGGGAATCGAAAGGGAATTTTGTTTTAACCCATTGAGTAAAAAAGATTTTTTTAAAATACGGGTAAAGTTCAAACAAAAATCAAATAAAAGCGTTATGGAGTTTTATCCGATAAAAAAAAAGGTAAATCATGATAATAAAATAGTCCATTGACTCTTTCAAGTCTCGT
>JAHPZR010021772.1:30000-36631 GCA_019787425.1 Platygyra sinensis
CTTGAAATTCACAAAAGAAAGAAAATGACACCCTTAATGCTTTTGCAATGACAACAGTTTTTCTACTGGTGCTGTCTTCAACTGAAATTCCCAGTTTTTGTCTTAAACCAAGAACCATCTACCATCTGTTGTTAGCTAAAAATTTAGTTGTTTTTCTTACTGATTTTGCTGTCAAATTGCCGCTGATGCTCTTTAAGAAAAAAAGGTACATTCCCGAAGTACCATTGTAGCATTTTTCTAGTTTACCACTGAAATGGCTATTTTCATTTCCCCCGTGTCTTTACTTAATTTTCTCCACTTTTAATTCAATACTAAGTCAGAACATTGCCCAGTTACTTGTAATTCTTTCAGGGTTAAGGCTCTGTGCGGTGTTCATTTGTCATTAATTTTTGTAACGCTACAAACATGCTAAAAGTAAGTTAGGGAGTCACATATCAGTATTTTGTACTCTCCCGAGAGGGACTCCCATCTAAAAAATCCTCTTACCGGGTGGTCCTACAGGTGTCGTCGGCGGTGGAGGTGTTGGTGGTGAACTTGTTCTGCATCCTTGAAATATCATATTAAAAAGATATAAGGAAAATTGCAATCAGTGGAGCAACAAATAACCTGAGATTCCTGAGAGATGAACCGCTTTAGGCAGACTGAAAAGGGATGACGGTGGGATTTTGTTCTTTTAAGGCGGGGGTACACCCGAAAGCCGTATTTTGGCTGGGTTTTATGTTTTTAATGCAAATATCTCGTTTACGTTTCAAGCAATCAAGAATCTCTATGCTCATTTCACATATCTATGTTTTGGGTCTTTTTGTAAATTTTTTGGTGATTTTTAGGTATATTTGGAGATAAATAGTTTTTCTCAAAGGATTAGTAAAATTTATGGAAATAGGAAATTTGGAAGATTTGGTGTTGTTTTAAAATTAGAGTTTGAAGTTAAAAATAGGTAGATACACTCCAAACAGTTGCCCAACAACCTGGGGTGCCATTGTGCGGTCGGGCAACTGTCTGGTGGTGTTCCAAAACCCTTTTTTTCCCTTTCAACCTCTCTTTAAACTTACCAAAATTTCACTTAAATTCGGGTTTACCCCCGCCTTAACCCTGAGTTTGAATTAGCGGGGGTCCGGTTGCCATCGATGGTTTCACCTCGGCTTATCAGTAGTACCGTTTAAAAGAGGGACTACTCGTAGTCTAGGCTTTTTTTTCATGTTTTGGATCATGCCTCAACTGGTTTTCAACTTAAGATAAAGGAGACTTTTCACAACTAAAAAACAACCAGTCTTATAGGATCGAGGGGGTATCTCGTTCACTGATCAGACATAACTAACCCTAGTTTTTTGCAGCGGCCCTGGGATAGTTATTAACACAACAGATGTACTGACCGTCGGAAATTTTGCTAAAACACAATTTCAAGAATGAAGTGATCAAAAATGGAGATGCTCTCGGCCCTATCGAGTGACAACTCCTAAATAAATTACGTAACCTGCATACCAACGAATCTAAATCGTGAACAGTTTGAAAAATTATGTATTGGGACAGGACAGCATAACTGATTAATTCTCAAGAAACCTATTAAGCGCCTTAAAGAAGTGATTAAGTACTATGAATAGAAATTAGTTGTCTAACCATAACTTGGCTCGGCCTTGGACTAAGCCCTCATCAGCAGTGGGGCCGTTTTTTCTGTAACATGTTTATTAGAGCTATTACATGTATGGTTATAATGCACTGCGACAAGTTCAATCATCTTTGTCAACATTTTTTATTGTGTTTATATCCAAGTCTGAAAGAGTCGGGTTTATTTTCTTTAAGTTGGTTATTCATTCCCCTTTTATGGACCTAAGAATGGTCCGAGCGAGGAATAATCGTGTTCATCACGCTGTTAATGTGACAGGGAGCTCTGTTCCTTTGTGTGGAAAACGTTACTCCAGTGACGCCTGTGTCTATTCGGGTCTGTTTACAAAAACGTCCCTGTCTCCTGCGCTAGAACAATTCTCAGTTGTCATTTAGTCAAAGTTCAATACATCTGAGCTTGTAATCGCTGATTATGTTCCTAAAACCATTCGCGAACCTAACGTCTCTATCACCGCTTCGCACGTATTACCCTGCAGTGTATTAAGAAGTACCACTCAGTGAGCTGTCTTTCATTACCCTCCCCAACTGAAGTTACTGTAGCCATCATGTAATGAGTTAAACGTCATTAGCTTCAAATGGCTCTTTCAATTAATTATAGCATAGTTATTATGTAAAGGCAATTTATGTCGCAAGAAATTAATTAACGTCGTGAACATTCTTTGCATGTTGTGCATACAAAAAAAGTGTGTGGCTTTGCGCTAGAATGTACTTCGCCTGACTGTCAACAGTTTGAGGAGACCCTCTTGAGGACTCTATTGCGGTTGCGCGGCTTCCTTCTTGTGGTCACTGTTACGCAACCACTCATAGAGAATGCTTAGGTCAGTGCGAATCAGGGTATCCGTTTTTTCAGTCAAGAACTTGGTTTTGGTGTGCTGAAATTTCTCGTTGAAAAAGGACACTAATTACAAATGCCTAGATTTCACACATGCATGAGGCACGTGCCTGATAAATCTGAGCAATTCAGTGAAATTCTTTGCTTTTCATCGCTTTCAAAACAAAGAATATCAAGAATTGCCACGAACAGAATACGAGAAGGAATGAAATGTATTTGAATATAACTGTCTTTAATGAGATCGCAATTGATGATTGTTATGGTGACAGAGTAGCAGCAAGATGAAAGGTTAATATAAAAATGAATGTTGTGATCTGTATTTGAGCAACTACACAAAAATGTTCCACATGATTAAAGAACGCTTAATAAGTTTCACGCTTCATGGTATTGATCATGGCGACAAACATATTTAACATGGGATTATGGCCCTGTAAGAATTTCAAAAATTTCTCTCAGAGTGGGTTCAGAAATGCAGCACTCGTGACGGTACTAACTGAAACCAATAGCAATGGAGGAACACTATGCATACGTTCTCCACTTTGCACACGTGATATATCATCGCGTGACCAGGTAGCTTCTTGCTGCAGCTTCCCGTTGCGAAAAGTGATCACCAGGAAGACAAAAACGTTTCTGATCCCTCAAAAAATAATAACTGAATCAAATTACTATAGAATACAAATGCACTATGCACACATGATATATCATAGCATGACCCGGTAGCTTCTTGCTACAGCTTCCCGTTGCGAAACGTGATCACCAGGAAGACAAAAACGTTTCTGATCCCTCAAAAAATAATAACTGAATCAAATTACTATAGAATACAAATGCACTATGCACACATGATATATCATAGCATGACCAGGTAGCTTCTTGCTACAGCTTCCCGTTGCGAAACGTGATCACCAGGAAGACAAAAAAGTTTCTGAGCCCTCAAAAAATAATAACTGAATCAAATTACAATAGAATACAAATGCACACGTGATATCGCGCGATCTCATTGCTACACCACCCTTTGCGAGGCCTGACCGTAAGGAAGACAAAGGCAGGCTGATCACGAAAAACAGGAGAGGACAAGCGCACTTTCGGTCGTTACCTAAGAAAAAATTTTAAATTGTGCAAAACGGCAAAGTGACAAGGGGAGGAGAATTCTAGCAAGCAAAACAAATCACTAACAAATACTGGCGAAAAAAATATCGTTGCGTTCAGTTGCCGTGCCAAGAAAATAATTGAATTTATCTTTTATTCTCCTGCTTAGTTCACTGTAGTTCGATATTTGCCCTGCGAACGGTGTATGAAATTGCAAGATACCGGATTTTGCATCTGTCGAGCTCTTCTCTGTTACAGAGCTTGTATTGTATCTTGCCAGAAAGCGCGAAACTCAACAAACTTGTAAAATAAACAAATTGTGAAGCAACTTCCCCGACGGCGGAGATTCGTCCATCAGACGAAGAGATCGTGATATTCGTCATCACCTGATCACCCCTTTTTTTGAATCACGTGTAATGAAGCAAACCATTTCAACATACGTGTGAATCATCCTGACCTCTTGATCTCTAAACCAAAATATTGGCAATATTTTCACGTGTGCAGATGACATTTGCATGTGTGGTCTTAAAAGCTGTCAGGAAAAATTCAAACTAGTTATGACAGAACGAAAGACGAAGTGTTTTTTCCCGTAAATTTATATGGCCCTTATGCTGTTGTCTACTGATCGAAAGCAACTGACTGTCGATGAATACAGCTGTGATAAACAAAAGTCCTTAAATTGCCCTATCAGATTCTTTATATTTTCCTCTGTGTATTCGTTATCGTATTTTATACTTTTATCATTTTTATCCGCGTTATTTATCAATTTACAATAAGATCTGCTGTTATTCAGGAACATAAAAAAAATAAAGTGGGAAGCCACTAGAACGTTTCAAAAGTACGCTTTTAACGTCAACTTATGCGACTGTAATTACAGCGTTACAGATAAATTCAAAATAGACAAAAACTGGATGAGTTTTTCCGTGATCTTCTGAAGAACCAAATAGTAGGTAAGTGTAACATAGTTGTTTTTCTCTGTGTCATCATTTGTTGTCCAATCATGTTCCATCTGCAGTAAAACAAATGCAAATTGATTTCTAACTTAGTGCAAGTAATAAAACACCAGTCGGCTTATATGGTCTGTGGGGCATCTTTACCGATCAGACATATAAAGCAACCCTAGAATACTTTTAGGTTATTGCAACAAGCATAAGCGGCCCTGAGGTAATTATTAATCAGCAATAAATCTCTGTTCTAAACAGAAAAAAGTAAATTTATTCGAACAAAATTTCCAGGGTGAAGTGATCAAAAACGGAGATGCTTTCGAGTGACAACTGCTATAAGTATTCACTTCTTAGCATGATTACGTAACCTGCATACCAATTTTGCACCAGGTACGACCGCTGCCGAATTTCCAGTCCAGCATCTAGCATTCGGCGATAGAAAATTAAACCACGTCTGATATAGACCAAGTTTGTTATAGAGAAGCGGAGTTCGACAGATGTAAAATCTATCGCATGGATAAGATTGGTCTCTAACTTGGTACTTTTGAGGAATTTGCAACAACTGTGCTGTAATGTGCACTGACTGTGGCCATCCGCGCCAAGAGATGTTTGTCATCACGTGATCTCTTCTTTTAAATCACGTGAATGAAACCATAATCTCTAGAGTAGATGCATACGCGTTCTGTGTGATAGTTCTGGCTCTCGTGCAGCGTCCGGGTATGACCGGTACGTGAAACGGTGTGCAAGAAAGCCATTTCAATAGACGTCTGAGATCAGTAGAAACGGGAATGTTATTCGAAATAGTACAGTTTGAATTAGCGGGGTCCAGATTGCCATCGATGGTCGGCGCCTCGGCTTATCAGTAGTACCGTTTATCGTCAGTGCATTTCCTTTAATTTGCACACGGTGCAAGTCTATCTTTTCATGTTTTGGATCATGCCTCAACTGGTTTTCAACTTAAGATAAAGGAGACTTTTCATATTCAGAGAGAACAAACCTCTTTGAATCAATAATTACACCACGTTAATCGTCTTAAAGTACCTCTTAAATTCTCACGCTTTTACGCTTTGCTTTATTCTGTTGCTTCTTTTAAGTACGTTAGCATTTTCTACTTATTATAAATTCAGCTTCCATCGCTTTGTCCTTGTATAATTGAAGATGACAGAAGTTTCTGTTGAAACATGAATTATAAATAGAACATTTTTGTCGTTTTCTTAAAATTCTTAACTGAAATTGTAATGAATCATTTTCAGAGAGCCATTGTGCTGTCCAACCATTTGATGAAGAATTTGGAAAGACGTAGCGACGAAGAACAACCGTCCTCCCATTTCTAAACTCAGTGTCTATTTCAGATTGCTCAATAGCAATCAAATACAATAGTCTCTCTGCACTTGATATTGCTTTTTGTTTTGGCGTCAGGTTAAGATAAATATTTCTCTTGTCTTATCACTCTGCAATGAAACAAAACAAAATAATTTTTAACTTATTGGAAGTAAAAAAAAGTCTTATAGGATCGAGGGGGTATCCCGGTTCAGTGCCCAGACATAAACAGCCTTAGTTTATTGAAGCAAACACAAGCGGCCCTGGGATTAACACCACAGATGTACTGACAAAAATTTTGCTAAAACAAAATCTCAAGAATGAAGTGATCAAAAATGGAGATGCTCTCGAGTGACAACTCCTAAATAAATTACGTAACCTGCATACCAACGAATCTAAATACGGGCACCCAACTATACCTTACAATAACAGCGTGAAAAATTATGTATTAGTTCGAGGTGTGTGTACAGCAGCATAAGTGAACATTAATCAAGGCGGAGACCTTAAGCGCCTTAAAAGAGTGATTAAGTGGTGTGAATAGAAATTAGTTGCCTAACCATTATACTTGGCTTGCCTTGAAGGTAAGCCGTCATCAGCGGGGATGACTTTCTGTAACATGCTTATTAGAGCCACTACATGCATGGTTATAATGTAGCGACAAGTTATCGTCGTGAACGTCCCTGTCTCCTGAGCTAGAACAATTCTCAGTTGTCATTTAGTCAAAGTTCAATACATCTGAGCTTTTAATCGCTGATTATGTTCCTAAAACCGCATTCGCGAACCTAAAATCTCTATCACCGCATCGCAGGTATTACTCTGCAGTGTA
>JAHPZR010021773.1:0-23228 GCA_019787425.1 Platygyra sinensis
TTTGCATTTGAATTTCGCCTTTTTGACTTACCACCTCGCAAGTAACACGGAATGGTTTATTTTCGTTTGATCAAAGGGATTGTGTTTACTGAGCAAAGCTCACATTTTTGGCCTTCAGCAGTGCGTTCACTTTCGGTAAGTTAGATGTATAGTTCTCACGGTAGTTATGTAAGTCTTTTTAAAATTCTATTTCAGTATTAATCATTTCCTGAGTTTTATCTTGGTGTCGTCATGTATTTGCGTGCCTCTGTCTCTACCCCCAGGTTTACTGTCGAGAACGCTTCTGCAGCTACTTCTTTTAGCATAATGTAATCTTTGGCTTCGGACCATACCATAACTGACCTAATGAAACATGAAAATAAAGCATCCTTGTTCCACGATTTTTCCCAGTTAAAAAGGTTACGAAGTTAGTTTCTAATGTGTTCAGGAATGATTCTTCCACCTAAATTTATCCTCAGAAAATAACACTTCATGTTAATGTTAGTAACAATTTGGAGGTAAGCCAAAACTTGTATTGAACATAATACATATTGAATTTACCAAAGCATGTACTATGAAACTGATGAACGACCAATTAATAGCGCTAGGAAGTATATCTCGATTCAATTCTTGTATTCATTTTTCATTGCGGTCAAATGGTTCAGTAAGCTGTTGGGTGGGTTCACTTCAACGGGTATTGAAATGTAATTCATACTTCTTCTTGCCGTCGATGTTTTCGGTTTCCATCGTTAACTGAACACAAAAAAGGTCCTTCACAAACAAAGAGCGGTAAATTAGAAAATCAATGTATAAACTTTAATTCCTTGTAGTTTGTACAATTCGTTTGTTTGTTTTGGTTAATAGGCAATTAAGCTCACAGTTTTGTCCCGGCATCGCTTTTTTCAGACTTTTTCTGCACAGAGAAGAGAGAATTTGTTGAAGATTTAAAAACTAGAACGAGACAGAAGGTTATTAAGGTAAAAAAGAATGGAAGATTATAATTTGTTCTTGTTAGCTAAAGCCGACAACGGGACCTCAATGTAACCCACTCAAAACGTAAACAATTAAAAAACAGGTGACGGTCAAACCACATCAACAAACCCGTACTCGTATGAAATAAAAGCAATTCTTAAGTAACTGGCGAATCGGAAATTATCAAAAATGAAAATTGAATTCATGAAATGGGATTTTCTTACCGATTTCCCTTGGAAAATGATCGAAAACCTTCACGTACTCGTGGGGACGTCAAATGAACTCGTGACGTGACCTTGGCCAGGCGACGTGGTCACCGGAAATCGGGCCCAGACTATTCCGCGCGCTCTCGCGTCCTCAACTGACGTTCCCGTCGTGTTGCTAAATCACTCTTTTCTCTCACACAAGAGAGCCTACTTCAGTTCTACTCTCATACAAAAGAGTGTCTTATTATATAACAGACAATCAGTATTTTAGCCTCTTAATGTTTTGGCAGATTCGTTACGTTCACTGACGTCTTGAGATCTTCTAGCTAGAAGTTCTCGCGATCTCAACGTAAGAGATATGGTCTAAATTTCACGTTGCAAGATTACACTCTCGTTCCATGCACACTCTCGTTCCATCTTGTAGATCACCTGGAAAGAGGAAATAGTAGACTGGAAATTGAAGGAGACTCTGTCTCACAGTAATTTTCCGCCGGCCTACGCTATTTTCCACTACAAGCACAATGACAGTTTCTTCAACACCGTTTCCTCAGTGATTTTTATGGCCGATCTAACTGATTAATCGAGGCACTTTACTTAACTTCAGAATTCATTCCAATGCTACGCTCCCTAGCCCAAGCATCCCACGGAATCGCCTTTTGGCGTCTTGTTCAATATATTGCGGGTGGATGCCTCCAAATCCAAAAGCCCAATTTCTTCGTCATTCGGATATGTTAGCATAGGAAACGAAAGCAAAAACACGTGTATTCCGACGAAACTGCCGTGTTTTGATGCTCGAATGTCAAGGAAGGTCAAAGGGTCGCCCATAGTACTCGTGACCTGTTTGAAGAATATTTTCAGAATTCGCCGTTTTTTCTCGGACGATATGTAGTTAAAATTATTTATTATACATTGAACTCTCTAACTCCTTTCTGATTGGCCGAAATCGTACAGTGAATTCTCGACATCAGCGCCCGTGACGTGATAACTGCAGATTATACAGTTATCATGTCAAGGACACTCAAGGTCAGGGGTTATCATGTCGTGTATGACCGCAAAGCATGATTACCAGTGGGTTATCATATCAAGTTCGCGTGCTTTGTGTTGCTTCCTCTCAGTGAAGAAGCAAAAACGTGACTTTCATTTTGTTTTTCGTTCAATGTATAATAAAAAAAAATTATTAGACTCGGTTTTTGTGATATCCAGAATAATCTAGGTCTCTGTAAAGGTTATCAACCTCAGCCTTCGGCTTCGGCTGATAACCCTTACCTCGACTTTGATTATTCTGGATATCACAAAAGCCTCATCCAATTATAATTGTTTATTATCTTCCTCGGAGTGTAGTCTCGTTGGGTGAAAACGTGTACCAGAGTGCTTTTTTGAGCCTTGAATTTCGTCTAAACACGGAAAAAAATTGTGCTTGCGTGACGCTCGCAATTGTAGTGTAAATTACGCGTAACAAGCCTTGTCGTACACATGTTTTTCTATACAGCTTTTTAATTGCCCAAGCTGAATTTTTTATATGTTGTAAAGCAATAATAGGGCTTTGTACAAATGTATTTTTTAATTGCAATTGCTATGTACCAAGGTACGGAAATTGCCTTCAAAAATGCTTTATTTCAGTTTTTTTTCTCAAATTGCAAAAACTAGGAATCTTCGCGCGCTTCTAACCCGAAGTGAAAATGCAGTTCTTGGTAATAGTTTTACATCTCTGTATTGTAAATATGATATCAAGCATACTCGTAAAAAATCATTTTGATTGGCCAAGCCGGCTTTCTCTGAGAGTGATGTGAATATGTCCAAGAATTTATGGCTGCTGCAGCACAAAAACCGCAATTCTACTTTTTGTTGGATTTCTCAAAATCAAAAACTCTCAGGCAAGTTTTAGTCTTATTTTCGAAAATAGTTGACCAAAGGGTTTCTCCTGGCAAAATATGAAGAAATCCGTAATTTCAGTTTTGAAAATGAATTCTCGATATTTACAGTCTCCTGGTCTTAACATGCTTGGAAAATTCACAACCAAGACAGAACTGTTCCCATGTGTGAAAAAATGTCCTCATACATGACATGAAGTTCATGTGCATGGAAAAATTTCACATGCATGACAAGATTGTTTCACATATGTAAAAAATTTCACATGCAGGAAAAAATTTTTTCACATGTTTAAGCAATAGACCACAAGTTTCTATGGGTTATAAGCTGATAAACCACGCGGGATGTTGGTCGAACACGAGAAGAATTTGTAAACCACGAGCCGCAGGCGAGTGGTTTACGAATTCTTCGAGTGTTCTACCAACATCCCAAGTGGTTTATCAGCCTATAACTCATAGAAAACTTGTGGTCTATTGCTTTTATATAATAATTTAGAAGACGCGCGATTTTTCCGTGGGTTTACCGGCACAATAAACCATAGCTGATTGACCAATCAGAGCGCGCGCATTGATTTGGTTATTGTATAAATGCAAATATTTCACATACACTACAAAATTGTTTGGTCAACGTGAAAAAATTTTCACAAGCACAGAGAATTTCACATGCAAGGAAAATTGTTTCACATGTGTGAAAAAAAATTTCACATGTATAGAAAAAGTTTGAGAATAATTTTCACATGCATTCTGAAAATTTCACATGCATGTGAATCTCCGCTGTAATATATTTCCAACTTTTATTTCACACAGTTTCTGTTTTTCACACGCTTTTCACATACTCTTCACATGATTTTCACACACATACTCCTAGTAGTGTTTACTCGTAAATGGATCGTAAAACGACTGCTCAGGTTTCAGCTAATCGAACGCTTGTTAATAGTAACAGGTTTGCAGCTGGATTCTTAGTAACATAATTTATAATAGTGCCTCTGCTCTCGTGTGCATCCCTGTCGTACGAGCATCAAGAAATTCACTATTGTTTACCAAGGACCTAAGGTCTGGAACTGTCTTCCTACCTCTATTACCAATTTGCAAAGCTTTCCTACGTTTAAAAACTAAGTGCTAGAGTTTTTACTAAAATAGTTTCTCAGTTAGTTTCTGCCGCACTCCTTCGCAGCCCTTATCTTGTTTAATATTGTGATGTCGAGGTGGCCTCTCCTATAAGCCTGGTGGTTTCTTGAGGTCTCCTCGCCTAACAACTTGCTGTATATTATTATTGTTATTATTATTATTTATTTTCTTTTTTCTTTTTTAATTTGTTGTAATATAAAGGCAAATAAATGATGATGATGCTGTTTTCTGGAAATTAGATCGGATTTTGTTTTAGTTTAAACTAGTCTCATTTCAATATACTTGTGTATCCTTTTAATTTGAATTCTAGATCTGACGAGATTACCTTTGTGCAATGGATGAATCGCTGATTAGACTGGGGCTTCGATCACAAACAGTGCTTGGCGGAATTCAACTTATTTTAATCACAATCTTTGGAATAACATTGATTGCTTTCCTTAAAAGCACCTACAGCAGAGAGACATTCACTTGTGAGCCCGAAACCAATTCTATCACTAAACAGCTCTGCTATGATAAGTACTCTTCGGCAATGAATCACTGGTTTCCGCCCTTGTACTTTGTGGTTTTGACTTATGTCGTTTTAGTTTTCCTTTCGATATCGTTCATGCTTTACGGTGCATTCACTCTACGGCAAATCGAACGCGATCGGAAAGATGAGAACAATCAATCCACAAAAGCGGACATTTTCAAGAGGAACTACCTTCTGCATGTATGCTGTCGACTGATTTTTATTGTCGTAATGATCGGAATCTTCTGTGGCAACCAGACCCTTATTGTTCCTAAGACGTACAAGTGTTCAGTGGCAGCTGTCGCAACACCGATTCCACTCAACCAGACAGAAACTGATTTACATTGTCATGATCAGCATTACAGGGAGAAATCAATTTCCAACATTGCCGTTATCGCCATTGAAGTCTTTATTATGGTTCTATGTATAATCGAATTTATTCAAGTGAAAAGATTAGCTCCGCCGAAAAACTCTCTTAGTCAAGTTGCTGGGAGAAATCTTCGACACCGAAAATAACAACCTACTTGCAGGTGAGCATGAAAACTTCCAGAGATACATAATTATTAATTATGCTTTATATTGACGCTTTCAAGCAGTTTCACTGGAATTTTCGAAAAGTAATTGTTTTCAGCGGAGCTCCGGCGGCCCGAACGGCAGCCAAGCGGAGCCCCATAAGCATATAGGGAAAAAGAAACCCATGAATTGATTTTCTCATGGTTATCATGGACAGCGGTATTGCTAGTGGGCGGTACGCACGACGGCGACGGAGTCGCGCAACATGCGTCATCTCCAAATAGTTCACAGAGACTGCAGCTTGGTTACCGTGTACTTCTTTGAATATTGGACATCCATGTTATGATCAATTGACACCTGTCAAAACAAGGTATCTGCTGACCAGTATCCCGTGACCATATCGCGGGCTCAAGTCTACAGCTCATCGAGGTCACGTGTTTTTGAAGTTGACCGCTGACCAAGTACTGGTTTTTGATTGGATAGCGGGCTCATGTCAGGTTAACTTGTTGAAAAGAGTTTAAGGGTTGCTTGGAAGCCGGCTAACGCTAGCCCAGGATTGAAATTTATTCGAATTATAACTTTTTCCTCTATACAAATGTTTTTTGCTGCTCTGTTTTTTGTTTATAAAACTGAAAACAGAAAACCTCACCGCAAAGTTACAAAACTCAAATCAAAATTCTACTTTTCCTGGATTAGCTTAATCGTGTTCTGAACAACCTAGCTAAGGAGCTACGCTTTTCGGCTGGCCTAAATCTATATATTACATTACCCGGCTTAGAGCGATCTTCGACTTGGTGTCATCGTAAATAGCTCACGTAAAGCGCAGGAAATCGAGTGCGAGCGAGTCAAGTTCTTAGCTAGTCAGAAAAGCAGAACGGGCAGCGGTGTAACACTGATAATTGACACTAAAAGAGGACAAGGTGTTAGAAATTGCAATTACATGTTCTTTTTCGATAGAAGCGCCTTAATTCTATGTATAAAGGGGGTAAGATTTTAAAGAAACGGTGCTGCGTCGGTGGGGAGCATCACAAGATAATTCAGTGGTTTTTTCCACTGGGTTGACAAAGTGAATGGGCCACGGTAAAGAGATTCGGAAGCTAGCATTCGAATCTCTTCACGGTGGCCAATTCACATCAATTCCTTGTAGGTTGCATTCACCCAGTCTGCTTTTAATTTGTTGTGTAGATCAAGTTGTTCTAAATTAAGTGCTGACTACGTGCATTTACATCGCAAAAGCAGAGAGGTCTGTATCAAAGTTAGGTCACCTCCAGCCTCGCTGCCATTCACAGGCCAGGTCACTGAGCAGACAACTGTACACAGGTCTATTAGCTAGTCTAATGTGGTGTGTTTGCTTGAACATACCTGTACTTGATGAGACGTTTAAGCAGAGGTGAGGTAATTCAAAACGTTGCCATGTTCCTTCCTCTC
The DNA here is from genome assembly GCA_019787425.1 of Platygyra sinensis. NCBI lineage: Eukaryota > Metazoa > Cnidaria > Anthozoa > Scleractinia > Merulinidae > Platygyra > Platygyra sinensis. The sequence goes on from JAHPZR010021773.1 coordinate 6,603, forward strand.
AGCTACGTCAGCCGGAGTTTCGTTTTCCTTAAGAAGGATAAGAAAGCACAACAAATGACTCAACAGCTAATTGTCCTATCGAGAGCTGGGCTAACGTCGGATGCCAAAAGATTACAGTAATTTACAGATTGTTTCTCAAACTAATTAATAATTCATCAAGTTTAGACAAGGAATTCATGTTCAAATATTTGATCGTAATGGACCTTTTCGGGGTTTAAGTTGTGTGGGTAATTGCGATGATCAATCATATCTTCATATCATTCTTCACAGTTCAAATATATTAACCTTCATATATTCATTTGTATTATAAAAGACAGGTGCAGCTTCGAGACCCTATCTCAATTAATCTGGCCAACTATTATTTGAATTAACAACTTCCGTCATGCTTAGAAGTCATTACTCATGTCAATAAGCTAAGAAAATGACCCAATTTGAAAACAGACATCGTTACAAAGAGATTTAAATTAGTTCGTAAAGGATGAAATTTGAAACGAAACGGTTTAAAGCTTTGAAAAATGAATACAAAGTGGCAATATCTTAAGGTCAAGAAGAAATTTGAGTACACATATATATCTTGTATAACTGGAATTCATGTACATTTTGCCAGGATCCAGATAGCTGCGAATAGTTAAGTCTCTCCGTGACAGTATTACGTTTAGTAATTTTTTTTACCATTATTTTCAACCTGTCAGTCAAAACTACGGTATCTGGAAGCATAATGTCACATAGAATAACACTGAACAAGGTTTTACCCAGTTTCGTTTGCTGCGATCAGCTCCATTCATTACTAGTCTCCTCACAGCCAGCAAATTTCCTTTCTCGGCTGCTAGATGAAGTGGCGTTAAATCATACTGCAAAAGTAAGAAAGAGAAATTACAACGCATCAGGAAATGAACAAACAAAAATTAGTGTAGTCACTAAACATTTACCATTACCATTACCATTACCATTACCATTACTATTACTGTTATTTTTGTTATTGTTGTTATTGTTGTTATTATCATTTTTGTTATTATGAATTATTGTGATTATGATTATTAACTTTACACTGATTTTGTCAACAAGAAAGGGAAAATTACTTACATAGTCACCCAGATTTGTGTCAGCTCTATATGTTAACAGCATTTGTACGAGCTCGTCATCTCCATTCTTTTCGAACAGTACAAAATGGAGGGGCGTTCTACCCGTCTGCAGAAAAACAAAACATGTCAAACATCTTCAATATTTTCCTATATACGTTCAGTTAAAATCAGTTCACAGTTAGAAATGAAAACAAACGAATTACGATAGCGTACCATTATAATTTGTTGAAAGCTAATTTATAGCCTGCAATATCGATGATGACCTCATGAAATACACAATCTATATTTCTGGAAGCTCACCAACAGGATATTTTCCGGCGAAAAATATAACAGAAAATTCAAACTTTCAGCCCAGATTCTCCAGATTTACAGGCAGCTGTTCTAGAAGGTAATAGCTTCTAAATTTACAGAATAGTCACGAGGTGCAAGGTGTTAAATATTTAAGAAAACATTTTTTAACTATAAACATGGCTAACAAAAAGTAAAGTTTTCTCTACTAAAACTGACTTTATTTTGTCACATAGCCCTCTATTCTGTCGCTTGGTTCTCGACTTTCTTTCGAAGAAAACTTCGAATTTTGAATATATGCCAGCTAAGGATTTGAACATTTGCTCATATTATATGAACTGCACGTTAATTTTTCTCATAGCATTCACGCATTTCTTATCTTTACTTTTTTATTTGCTTAAAGTAGTGCCTAACACAGTTTTCTCATATTTTATAACTTACCCGCGGACTGCCTGGTTCTCGGAAATTCACTGGCGCACGTGACTCGAGTAGCGACTCTACTCGCTGCTTGTCGACTGGATCGCACTTTAAGGCTTTCCAAAGCTCTTCGCCTGTAGGAAGGCTGTCAGGAAAGAGTGGGGGAGGGCCAAGGGGTGACTCCCGTCTGAGAACAACGAGTTCTCTATCTAATGCAAATAAAGAAATAAAGAACTGAAGTAATGTGGAAATAAAAATATGAAGAAAAAAAGAAATATAGAAATAAAGTAATCAAAAATAAAAAAAAATGAAGGAATAAAGGAATAAAGAAATAGAGAAAAGAAAAGAAAAAAATTAAAGGAATAAAGGAAGGAAAAAAATAAAAATAGGAAAATTAAGAAATTGCGTAAAAAATAAAGAAATATAATATATAGAAATGAGGAAATAAAAATTAACGAAATTAAGGAATAAAGGAATAATAAAGAAATAAAAAAGCAAATAAAGGAAAAAAAAGAAATATGTAAAGAAATAAAACAATAAAGAAACAAACGAATAAAGAAATGAATGGATGAATGAGTGAAGAAATAAAGAAATAAAGAAATAAAGAAATAAAGACAAATAAGAGAAATAAGTAAGTAAATACGTGAGTAAATGTCTAAACAAATAATTATCACACAACCAAGTTATAAAATAATCCATACTTATGTAACTTTCGAACACTTCAGTTTTACCTTGCATTGTGTTTCGTGCGGTCTGATGACATCCGGGCTTAAAAAAGCCATTTGCAGAATAGGCTTGCATTTTGACCTGAATGTTAGATGTCACTTTCAATTCAGCCGGTTCGTGAAGGTAAGCAAAGTTGTCTGATAGCGGGTTCTGTTTGGATTGGTCATTTTAGCATTTACTCAACAACCCCAATTTACCGCAAAAGACTAAGACGAGGTCAATCAGATCTAAATTCTAAGATCTAAGATGGCGGCGAAGAATTGCAAATGGTAAGCATATTTCCACTCGGATAATCTGTTTGGAAATTTTGGACCACCTTTTAAGATATCATGCGTTTGCATGTAAAACTAGAAGACATACAAACCAAGACATCAAGTTTGCACGTAAAACATACAAACGCAAAAATCAAAAGATATGGACTTATTGGCATATGTTCAATAAGTAATTGTTCAAGTACTTAACTAATCAGGCTTAAGAACGCTACAGCGACAACGTTTAGACACAACAAAGGTCGTTAGCTATTCATCTGTTTATTTTCACTAATTTTCACTAGCTGTCGGGTTTTATTGTGATTCTGCCATGCAAGGTCGTCTGAATCCAATGTATCAAGAAACAAGTAACGTCTAAAGATGTAGTAATCCTATCTTCACAAAAACGTTGTGGATGGGTTATCTGGTAGACAATCGGCACAATCTGCTGTTAGGATTGATAGTGACTGATCTTCTATAGAATTTACCTTTTTTCTATCGATAATCAGTTAAAGCTTTGAAAGTTTTTGGTCTTATCGTCTGGCTTGACTTTTTCTTCTTCCGGCTTGGGAACTGTTTAAACAAGTAAATGACGAAAAGTTTCCGTCAACCGGGTCGATCTGTGTTTAGCGCCTTTATATATAATTAAAGCCAGGTTTTAACAAAGTCACAGTTTAACGGAAATCCTTACATTTTCACCAGAAGAATTTTCACTCAACCACTATTAACTTTTGTCCCATTTTTTATATCTATTATTAGTTTTCCTAATTTTTAGTCACTGTTGTTTGGTGAGAGAAGTCAAAAATCTTGTCTACTTCGAGTGATAAATTCGACCATGTCTGGACCTCTCAAACATATTTTTGGTTCGAGTTTGTTCAATGGCCAAACTAAATCAAACCCAATCGTTTGGTTAATTTCGACTGAGTTCTATTACGTTTGCTTACTGATCAGTTCCATTACTTACATCGAGATTTAGAGCAAAACCAAAGTAATCACGCTAGCCAATCATAATGGACACAGAAAATCCATTAAACCAATCAAAACTTGCAGTAGATACACGTAGCTGATGCGCCGGAAGCGCGGGAAAACGTGCGTCAAAGGATCGCAGTAGTTTTGGTTTCACTTGTTTTACTTTTAGACTGGTTTTCCAGATGTAAGTGTCGAAAAGTAATTGGTATTGCATCAGCTCGCTACATCATTGGCTTAAGAACACGCGCTCCTATTTTCATCCAATCAGAACTTGACTCGCTCGCACTCGATTTCCTGCGCTTTACGTGAGCTATTTACGATGACACCAAGTCGAAGATCGCTCTAAGCCGGGTAATGTAATATATAGATTTAGGCCAGCCGAAAAGCGTAGCTCCTTAGCTAGGTTGTTCAGAACACGATTAAGCTAATCCAGGAAAAGTAGAATTTTGATTTGAGTTTTGTAACTTTGCGGTGAGGTTTTCTGTTTTCAGTTTTATAAACAAAAAACAGAGCAGCAAAAAACATTTGTATAGAGGAAAAAGTTATAATTCGAATAAATTTCAATCCTGGGCTAGCGTTAGCCGGCTTCCAAGCAACCCTTAAACTCTTTTCAACAAGTTAACCTGACATGAGCCCGCTATCCAATCAAAAACCAGTACTTGGTCAGCGGTCAACTTCAAAAAACACGTGACCTCGATGAGCTGTAGACTTGAGCCCGCGATATGGTCACGGGATACTGGTCAGCAGATACCTTGTTTTGACAGGTGTCAATTGATCATAACATGGATGTCCAATATTCAAAGAAGTACACGGTAAACCAAGGCTGCATGTCTCTGTGAACCTATTATTTGGAAGATGACCGCCATGTTGCGCGACTCCGTCGCCGTCGAGCGTACCGCCCACTAGCAATACCGCTGTCCATGATAACCATGAGAAAATCAATTCATGGGTTTCTTTTTCCCTATATGCTTATGGGGCTCCGCTTGGCTGCCGTTCGGGCCGCCGGAGCTCCGCTGAAAACAATTACTTTTCGAAATTCCAGTGAAACTGCTTGAAAGCGTCAATATAAAGCATAATTAATAATTATGTATCTCTGGAAGTTTTCATGCTCACCTGCAAGTAGGTTGTTATTTTCGGTGTCGAAGATTTCTCCCAGCAACTTGACTAAGAGATTTTTCGGCGGAGCTAATCTTTTCACTTGAATAAATTCGATTATACATAGAACCATAATAAAGACTTCAATGGCGATAACGGCAATGTTGGAAATTGATTTCTCCCTGTAATGCTGATCATGACAATGTAAATCAGTTTCTGTCTGGTTGAGTGGAATCGGTGTTGCGACAGCTGCCACTGAACACTTGTACGTCTTAGGAACAATAAGGGTCTGGTTGCCACAGAAGATTCCGATCATTACGACAATAAAAATCAGTCGACAGCATACATGCAGAAGGTAGTTCCTCTTGAAAATGTCCGCTTTTGTGGATTGATTGTTCTCATCTTTCCGATCGCGTTCGATTTGCCGTAGAGTGAATGCACCGTAAAGCATGAACGATATCGAAAGGAAAACTAAAACGACATAAGTCAAAACCACAAAGTACAAGGGCGGAAACCACTGATTCATTGCCGAAGAGTACTTATCATAGCAGAGCTGTTTAGTGATAGAATTGGTTTCGGGCTCACAAGTGAATGTCTCTCTGCTGTAGGTGCTTTTAAGGAAAGCAATCAATGTTATTCCAAAGATTGTGATTAAAATAAGTTGAATTCCGCCAAGCACTGTTTGTGATCGAAGCCCCAGTCTAATCAGCGATTCATCCATTGCACAAAGGTAATCTCGTCAGATCTAGAATTCAAATTAAAAGGATACACAAGTATATTGAAATGAGACTAGTTTAAACTAAAACAAAATCCGATCTAATTTCCAGAAAACAGCATCATCATCATTTATTTGCCTTTATATTAAAACAAATTAAAAAAGAAAAAAGAAAATAAATAATAATAATAACAATAATAATATACAGCAAGTTGTTAGGGGAGGAGACCTCAAGAAACCACCAGGCTTATAGGAGAGGCCACCTCGACATCACAATATTAAACAAGATAAGGGCTGCGAAGGAGTGCGGCAGAAACTAACTCAGAAACTATTTTAGTAAAAACTCTAGCACTTAGTTTTTAAACGTAGGAAAGCTTTGCAAATTGGTAATAGAGGTAGGAAGACAGTTCCAGACCTTAGGTCCTTGGTAAACAATAGTGAATTTCTTGATGCTCGTACGACAGGGATGCACACGAGAGCAGAGGCACTATTATAAATTATGTTACTAAGAATCCAGCTGCAAACCTGTTACTATTAACAAGCGTTCGATTAGCTGAAACCTGAGCAGTCGTTTTACGATCCATTTACGAGTAAACACTACTAGGAGTATGTGTGTGAAAATCATGTGAAGAGTATGTGAAAAGCGTGTGAAAAACAGAAACTGTGTGAAATAAAAGTTGGAAATATTACAGCGGAGATTCACATGCATGTGAAATTTTCAGAATGCATGTGAAAATTATTCTCAAACTTTTTCTATACATGTGAAATTTTTTTTCACACATGTGAAACAATTTTCCTTGCATGTGAAATTCTCTTGTGCTTGTGAAAATTTTTTCACGTTGACCAAACAATTTTGTAGTGTATGTGAAATATTTGCATTTATACAATAACCAAATCAATGCGCGCGCTCTGATTGGTCAATCAGCTATGGTTTATTGTGCCGGTAAACCCACGGAAAAATCGCGCGTCTTCTAAATTATTATATAAAAGCAATAGACCACAAGTTTTCTATGAGTTATAGGCTGATAAACCACTTGGGATGTTGGTAGAACACTCGAAGAATTCGTAAACCACTCGCCTGCGGCTCGTGGTTTACAAATTCTTCTCGTGTTCGACCAACATCCCGCGTGGTTTATCAGCTTATAACCCATAGAAACTTGTGGTCTATTGCTTAAACATGTGAAAAAATTTTTTCCTGCATGTGAAATTTTTTACATATGTGAAACAATCTTGTCATGCATGTGAAATTTTTCCATGCACATGAACTTCATGTCATGTATGAGGACATTTTTTCACACATGGGAACAGTTCTGTCTTGGTTGTGAATTTTCCAAGCATGTTAAGACCAGGAGACTGTAAATATCGAGAATTCATTTTCAAAACTGAAATTACGGATTTCTTCATATTTTGCCAGGAGAAACCCTTTGGTCAACTATTTTCGAAAATAAGACTAAAACTTGCCTGAGAGTTTTTGATTTTGAGAAATCCAACAAAAAGTAGAATTGCGGTTTTTGTGCTGCAGCAGCCATAAATTCTTGGACATATTCACATCACTCTCAGAGAAAGCCGGCTTGGCCAATCAAAATGATTTTTTACGAGTATGCTTGATATCATATTTACAATACAGAGATGTAAAACTATTACCAAGAACTGCATTTTCACTTCGGGTTAGAAGCGCGCGAAGATTCCTAGTTTTTGCAATTTGAGAAAAAAAACTGAAATAAAGCATTTTTGAAGGCAATTTCCGTACCTTGGTACATAGCAATTGCAATTAAAAAATACATTTGTACAAAGCCCTATTATTGCTTTACAACATATAAAAAATTCAGCTTGGGCAATTAAAAAGCTGTATAGAAAAACATGTGTACGACAAGGCTTGTTACGCGTAATTTACACTACAATTGCGAGCGTCACGCAAGCACAATTTTTTTCCGTGTTTAGACGAAATTCAAGGCTCAAAAAAGCACTCTGGTACACGTTTTCACCCAACGAGACTACACTCCGAGGAAGATAATAAACAATTATAATTGGATGAGGCTTTTGTGATATCCAGAATAATCAAAGTCGAGGTAAGGGTTATCAGCCGAAGCCGAAGGCTGAGGTTGATAACCTTTACAGAGACCTAGATTATTCTGGATATCACAAAAACCGAGTCTAATAATTTTTTTTTATTATACATTGAACGAAAAACAAAATGAAAGTCACGTTTTTGCTTCTTCACTGAGAGGAAGCAACACAAAGCACGCGAACTTGATATGATAACCCACTGGTAATCATGCTTTGCGGTCATACACGACATGATAACCCCTGACCTTGAGTGTCCTTGACATGATAACTGTATAATCTGCAGTTATCACGTCACGGGCGCTGATGTCGAGAATTCACTGTACGATTTCGGCCAATCAGAAAGGAGTTAGAGAGTTCAATGTATAATAAATAATTTTAACTACATATCGTCCGAGAAAAAACGGCGAATTCTGAAAATATTCTTCAAACAGGTCACGAGTACTATGGGCGACCCTTTGACCTTCCTTGACATTCGAGCATCAAAACACGGCAGTTTCGTCGGAATACACGTGTTTTTGCTTTCGTTTCCTATGCTAACATATCCGAATGACGAAGAAATTGGGCTTTTGGATTTGGAGGCATCCACCCGCAATATATTGAACAAGACGCCAAAAGGCGATTCCGTGGGATGCTTGGGCTAGGGAGCGTAGCATTGGAATGAATTCTGAAGTTAAGTAAAGTGCCTCGATTAATCAGTTAGATCGGCCATAAAAATCACTGAGGAAACGGTGTTGAAGAAACTGTCATTGTGCTTGTAGTGGAAAATAGCGTAGGCCGGCGGAAAATTACTGTGAGACAGAGTCTCCTTCAATTTCCAGTCTACTATTTCCTCTTTCCAGGTGATCTACAAGATGGAACGAGAGTGTGCATGGAACGAGAGTGTAATCTTGCAACGTGAAATTTAGACCATATCTCTTACGTTGAGATCGCGAGAACTTCTAGCTAGAAGATCTCAAGACGTCAGTGAACGTAACGAATCTGCCAAAACATTAAGAGGCTAAAATACTGATTGTCTGTTATATAATAAGACACTCTTTTGTATGAGAGTAGAACTGAAGTAGGCTCTCTTGTGTGAGAGAAAAGAGTGATTTAGCAACACGACGGGAACGTCAGTTGAGGACGCGAGAGCGCGCGGAATAGTCTGGGCCCGATTTCCGGTGACCACGTCGCCTGGCCAAGGTCACGTCACGAGTTCATTTGACGTCCCCACGAGTACGTGAAGGTTTTCGATCATTTTCCAAGGGAAATCGGTAAGAAAATCCCATTTCATGAATTCAATTTTCATTTTTGATAATTTCCGATTCGCCAGTTACTTAAGAATTGCTTTTATTTCATACGAGTACGGGTTTGTTGATGTGGTTTGACCGTCACCTGTTTTTTAATTGTTTACGTTTTGAGTGGGTTACATTGAGGTCCCGTTGTCGGCTTTAGCTAACAAGAACAAATTATAATCTTCCATTCTTTTTTACCTTAATAACCTTCTGTCTCGTTCTAGTTTTTAAATCTTCAACAAATTCTCTCTTCTCTGTGCAGAAAAAGTCTGAAAAAAGCGATGCCGGGACAAAACTGTGAGCTTAATTGCCTATTAACCAAAACAAACAAACGAATTGTACAAACTACAAGGAATTAAAGTTTATACATTGATTTTCTAATTTACCGCTCTTTGTTTGTGAAGGACCTTTTTTGTGTTCAGTTAACGATGGAAACCGAAAACATCGACGGCAAGAAGAAGTATGAATTACATTTCAATACCCGTTGAAGTGAACCCACCCAACAGCTTACTGAACCATTTGACCGCAATGAAAAATGAATACAAGAATTGAATCGAGATATACTTCCTAGCGCTATTAATTGGTCGTTCATCAGTTTCATAGTACATGCTTTGGTAAATTCAATATGTATTATGTTCAATACAAGTTTTGGCTTACCTCCAAATTGTTACTAACATTAACATGAAGTGTTATTTTCTGAGGATAAATTTAGGTGGAAGAATCATTCCTGAACACATTAGAAACTAACTTCGTAACCTTTTTAACTGGGAAAAATCGTGGAACAAGGATGCTTTATTTTCATGTTTCATTAGGTCAGTTATGGTATGGTCCGAAGCCAAAGATTACATTATGCTAAAAGAAGTAGCTGCAGAAGCGTTCTCGACAGTAAACCTGGGGGTAGAGACAGAGGCACGCAAATACATGACGACACCAAGATAAAACTCAGGAAATGATTAATACTGAAATAGAATTTTAAAAAGACTTACATAACTACCGTGAGAACTATACATCTAACTTACCGAAAGTGAACGCACTGCTGAAGGCCAAAAATGTGAGCTTTGCTCAGTAAACACAATCCCTTTGATCAAACGAAAATAAACCATTCCGTGTTACTTGCGAGGTGGTAAGTCAAAAAGGCGAAATTCAAATGCAAAACACCATGCTTGTTTGTTATCAATCAACAGTCTCTGAAAAGTGAAAGAGCAACGAATAAATTGTTCCAGAACATGGGCATTCACCTCGTACCTCTTTGCTAAATCACGGTTCCGGTCAAAACGCGACGGCGTAGTCGACCCAGTTCCTTGCGGGTATTTTTGCTGAGCGCGCCGTCGTCAAATGACGTTCCCGTCGTGTTGCTAAATCACTCTAAAAGCGCAACGCACCGTAACGCAACTGGTATATTCGCATTGATCGATGTGCGCTTGTTTATTCAAAATAGCGAAAGGATTAAAGTTTCGATCCATCAGAAGCATGAGGAATTCTTCTTAACACTTATGTCCCTTTGTATTTATAAATGTTAACGGAACACTGAAAATAAAATAAACATCGAATGGAATAAACCTTCTCGCAAACACCATTTACATGTGCGTTGTGGTAAAGAAGAAAGCTCAATGTCAGCAAGAATACACAAAACTTTACACATCACGTAGCATGATTGTCGACTCGACTCATAGATTGAATGAACTGCGAAAATTTCGATAGAGTAAAACTCTCGAGGCTTAAATGTCTTGAATTGCAAACCAACAAGTACATGTATTTGAGCCAATTCTTGAAATGATTGGTGTCGATGTTTTCCGTGATGGACTCCTTGATTTGTGAATACACTGATGCAATGCATATCTTGTATCAAAGTTGCATCAAACTTCTTGTTTAGACTAAGCGTTAGGCAATTGCAAGTAGGCCGGATGAACACGCAGGTTCGGTTGCTGAACTCGTTGGTTCGTTTGGCGGGCTGAGCGGTGAACGGTGAACTCGTTCGTTCGCTGCGTAACACGGAACGGATGATGTTCAATTCAATACACAAAGTCGAAATGTCTTCTAAAATGTCTTACCTTCTGTTTATTTCTTCTCCTTGCCAGAATCGCAGAATCACAGGATGTTCCTTGCCAGATCGAATCGCACAATTCTTGGAATTATAGTCCTTGGGAGAGTCGCAGAATCGCAGAATGTTTAGAAATAAAAATAGTTTCAGCTGTCAATCAAATAACACCCATTAAGCTAATGGCTTAATGACATTTTTGTGAAGGGCTAATTTCCTGGTTGTTTGTCTTATCTGCAGCTGGGATGGAGATAGGAAAATAGTTACAATTCCTTGCAAGCTCAAATCATGCAATCAATGCTTTGTGATTCATTGTTGGTTCAGATAGCAACGCATGAACAACGTCAGTCTTTGACTCGATTTTTTGGTGATCTTGAAAGTTCAACGCACCGTGTTAAGGCAAGTACACTACTTTGTTATGCCCCCGTAGCATGCGTTGCGCTTACTTGTGGTTTTCTCTCTCGATGTGTAGTTATGGCTGAACCTCGGGTTTTGATTTTGGGGCACTCCTTCATCAGGCGTTTGCATGAGTTTGTACGTCTGCCTACAAACGCTTTACGGGAGGATTTTGACATCACTACCCCTATGAACCTGCGCTGGCATGGAATAGGGGGACGCACTGTGGCCAAAGTCATACGCTACGATTTGGAGATAGTCCGACAATTTTCGCCTGACATTGTTATTCTCCAGTTGGGTACGAACGATATCAGTGATCGTTCAATCCGTTCTGCTCTAACTGTCGGTTCACAGTTAGAAGACCTAACAAAGCTATTACATGAACAATTTGGCGTAACCGTGGTTTGCGTGTGCCAAACTATACCGAGAGAGAACGCGCACTTAAACGTACGCATTCGCACGTTGACGGATTATTTACGCGTTGTCCTACACCCCCTTTCATTTGCATTTTACTGGAGACACAGGGGATTTTGGAAGACAACACAGTCATTCTTATTGCACGATGGAGTTCATCTGAACCAACGTGGACAGTTTAAACTTTATCGAAGTTTGAGGGGGGCTTTGATTCAATCACTTAAAGTGTTTAATGATGTACAAGGTTAGCGTCTTAGATCTGTACTATAGCTCATTATTTCCTCTTTATTGGACATACCTCCAAGTTAAATATTTGTTTTGCGTTGGTACTTGGTAGTGTAATTCGCCATTGTACTCACAACGTATTGTTTGTCCTTGATCCTTGTCAGTTTGGCCGGTAAACGGTCGATTTTATGCTTTGTCTCCAAATGAGTGGGCCGCCTGTGTTGCGTGCCATAGCACTCGGAGTCCCAAGCTGTTGTATGTATTTGAGGATACGAGCGTACGATCTAATGACAATTCTTAATTTTAATACCTCATTTATTTGACCTGTGGCAGTTATTGCGATACAACTACAGATTAAGAGTTACACGAGAGCAGTAATACGTTTGGATAAATTAACACTCTCTCTTCTTTACGAGTATGCCTCCACGAAGTAAGCGTCCGAGACGTTCTGGCCCTTCTGCTTCTACAGTAACCAGCATGGCAACCAGTCCCGCTAGCACGTCGAGCAGCTTGTCCAATAGTACCTCTAATCAACAAGACGGCACGATGCAAGTAAATGTTACAGCGCTGTCCAGTGCCCTTTCTCTGGCTGTCCAAAAGGCCGTCCAGGACGCGCTACGACCACCACCGTCAGTAACAACGTCAACTGACGCAGCATCAACGTCGACCGTAGTGTCCGCCCACGTGCCTACTACCGCCTCGATAGTGCAGAATTCCGTTGTGCAAGCGACGCAAGCTATTGCCGGGACTTCTGGAGGTAATATTGTATCACCTAACGTGCACAGTATGCCCATCACACCCCTTTTTTCAAGCGTCGCCATCCCACTTGGAAGTGCAGTTAGCGACAAAATAAAATCCAAAATTTGGGCTAACGAATTTGTACACCTTGGAGCACTGCTCCAAACCGCGGTTCAACAAGAGCGTTTTACTGTTGGGCTTTCGGCTACAGGCAATGGCAATAAGCCGCAGATCACATTAGAGCCAGCTAGCGCCCCACGTAAATTGAATAGTATTCAGCAGTGGGTCACGGCGTTCCACACGTTTATGGCCATTTATTGCCAGAGGTTCGCGGGGGACACGGCCGCTTTGCTAAAATATTGTGAGACCGTTCGTGCCATTGCAAACAAAAACGGGAACTGGGCTTACTATGATGAGCAATTTAGATACTTGCGTCAGTCCGCCCCCGATAGGTACCCTTGGGAGGAAGTCCAGTGGGAGTTATGGCTCGAAGCCACTTCAGCTAACTTGCCTTTTCGTCCCCAGAGAGGTAACCTTCCCGCCGGACGAGTCGGAAAATCGCGACAAATCCCTCTCGTTAAAGGAACATGCTTTAACTTTAATAACGGGAGGTTCTGTTCAGGATGTTCCTTTACCCACATCTGCTCCCGATGTGGAGGTAAGCACGCAGCCAGAAATTGTTCAGAGGGAGGGGAGCAACCAACCTCGAGCATTAAGTCTAGTGGAACAACAGCGGCTAGCGCGTCTCCTAGAGAGCAATCCAGTCACCCCCGTAAGAATTGACCGTCTCACTTCAGTTCTGCGTGATTACGACCCCTTTTTAAAAAACTTTTTGATACAAGGCTTCTCATATGGGTTTCATATTCATTACTCTAATTTAAGATCTAGCTTCGAATCTCCAAATTTGCTTAGTGCCAAAGATCTACCAAACATCGTAACGGATAAATTACACAAGGAAATCGAAGCCGGTAGGGTTGCAGGCCCATTTAGCGCCCCGCCGTTCGATAATTTTGTCGTGTCACCGTTAGGAATCGTCCCTAAGAAAGCACCCAATGAGTTTCGACTTATACAACATTTGTCATATCCGCATGAGAATTCGGTAAATTCAGGAATCCCGGTAGACTTTTCTTCGGTACGCTATGCGTCCATTCAAGATGCAATAGTGTTTGTAAAACGTTTAGGCGTTGGCTGTTATCTCGCTAAAACTGATATCAAATCTGCCTTTAGAATTATTCCGATTCACCCGGAGGACTATCCTTTACTGGGGATGAAGTGGCAAGGGAATTATTACTTCGATCGCTGCCTCCCAATGGGCTGTAGGTCATCGTGCGCCATTTTTGAGCGATTTAGTACGGCACTCGAGTGGGCCGCCAAGCAAATCTTTCAGGCCGACGAGATTATACACGTTTTGGATGACTTTTTGTTAATAGCCAAAAGTAAGCAGTCTTGCGAACATCTACTGTCACGGTTCCTTTCACTTTGTAACTACTTAGGCGTTCCCATTGCGCCCGAGAAGACCGTAGGACCCGAGACCGAATTGCCTTTTGTCGGGATTACTCTAGATTCTATTCGCATGGAAGCTCGATTGCCGGAGGAAAAACTCGCGAAATGCCGCACGATGCTGCTGAATTTTTATAAGCGGCGTAAAGTCACGCTCCGCGAACTTCAGTCATTAATTGGCCTCTTAAACTTTACATGTTCAGTGGTTTTGCCGGGTAGAGCCTTCTTACGGAGGCTAATCGATCTTACGAGAGGAATTCGAAGGCCCCATTTTAAAATCCGTTTAAACAAAGACGCCAAAAGTGATTTAATCGTTTGGCTATCGTTCTTGGAGCAATACAATGGTCGCACATTTTTTCTGGATGAAAGAATGTCCGCTTCACGATATGAAATTACTTCCGATGCAGCCGGTTCTAAAGGATACGGGGCTTTATTTAAAACACATTGGTTTTACGGTAGTTGGCCCGAGTCTTGGCAATCACTGAACATCACAGCATTAGAATTGTTTCCTCTCGTAATTGCGTTACATATATGGGGGGATCAATTGGCGGATAGATGTGTGACGTTCGTGACCGATAACGCTGCCTTAGTGGACATAATCAATAAGCAGACGTCTAAACATAAGATAGTTATGATTCTCATCAGGGATATGGTGTTAACTACTCTTAAATTCAATATTTTCTTTACGGCTCGTCATCTTCCAGGGAAGCTTAACGAGCGCGCCGACTTAATCTCCCGTTTTCAGATAGAGCGGTTCAAGGCAATATCCCCTGGAATGGACGAATTCCCAACGCCAGTTCCCGAGAACCTTCAGCCCAGGAATTGGTCGCTCAGTTGAACGAACTTCTCAATTCTAGTCTCACATCCGGATCTCAAAAAGCGTATCAGCGTGCGTGGACGTGTTATCGGCAGTTTCATGCTAGGTTCTACAGTGCTTGCGACACCCAACTAATCCCTGTGTCAATTGACGCCTTAGCCTTATTCATTTCGTACCTCAGTTGCAAGAAATTTGCCGTTGCTACTATTCACTCATATGTCTCGGCCATCGGCTATGTTCACCGTCTTAGGGGTATTGGTGACCCAACGAAATCCTTTTTGATCCAAAAGCTGTTGACGGCAACTAGCCGAAATAGAGTTTCCGATATCCGACTGCCAATATCGCGTCCATTACTTCACCAATTAGTAAGTTCGCTGTGTTCGACTAATTCCTCGGCGGCACAAAGGAAGCGATATGCTGCAATGTTTACGACGGCTTTTTATGGTTTCTTTCGCATCGGAGAGCTAGCGGCCAAAAATGTGGATTCGGGCGGGGACGTTCTGCAATATGACGATCTTTGTTTTATATCATCAAACGGGAGCATAAGTATGGCCAAGTTGACAATACGAAAATTCAAACACAACACAGCGAATAAAGCCTTTGAAATCCTAATCGCAAGAGAAAATTCTGTGTCGGTTTGCCCAGTGCAAACACTAATTAATTACTGTGGCATGAGAGGCGCTGCTTCTGGTCCTCTATTTTGTGAAAGTGATCTGCGCCCGGTCACCATCAGCTCGTTCAATACTGAATTAAAACGTTGCCTTGTTTTTTGTGGTTTAGACACGAGCCGTTACAAAGGCCATAGTTTCCGCATTGGAGCCGCAACTCACGCTTCCGAGCAAGGTTTCTCTGATTCCCAAATTCGCAAACTTGGTCGCTGGCAATCTGACGCGTTTAAAGCGTATCTACGTTCAGGTGCTTTGTCGGCTAATGCCAAAAACGATTAAAGCTGCTAATTTTGACGTCCCCGATTTAGTTCAGACAAGGGCTGCTATTTCAGGGGCACGCGAATTTATCCTTTCTACATACTCTAGCATAGTGCAGTCATGGGCTGCTATTCTTGCTAGTTAAGGGCTATCAATCATTTGCTTAACGCTTAGTTTTAACTGTACACTATTAAGCCACACGTTGCAAGGCAAAGGTTTGTTCAGACATGGGCTGCGGACTAACTGTCTTGTTCACGGGTTGCTAAACTATCCACGCTTGGATCTAAGTTTAACGTTATGATTTTACCAAGCATAGGTCTGTTCAGACATGGGCTGCAGGCCGCTGCTTTTCTATACGATAGTTCTATTTGTACATGTCGTTCAAGCATGGGCTGCGATGTATTTTTGCATTTATTTGCCAGTAATGGACAGTAATCGCTTTTCGCGTAATCTGTTTGTTGGCCGGTGGGGTGGCCACAGGTTTGTGGCTTATGGCGGGTTTTTCCCCCACCTTTGATGTTTGAGATCTAACAAGTTACAGTTTCTGTACATTCAATGTTTATCATTAAACCGTCACGCTGGTGGCATATTTACTCCAAATCCTAGTAGTTGTCATCTCTCTGCACATCAAACTAGGCGCCAACAAACAGATCACGCGATTAGCTCTGTACACAATGATTAGCCTTGAACAAAA